>JAKCPI010012810.1:0-18256 GCA_023213315.1 Euborellia annulipes | reverse complement strand
GTGGTGTTATGCATATCATATATAACAAAAAATATATAGCATGTATGAGATGCTCAGGCATTCAAGTGAAATAAAAATTCATTACAAATACTCGTATTTATAAAATCATTAGGAAACAAAGTTCAATTCCAAATATAGTATTTAAATAAAATAAAATCATGATTTGTTTTTTGAAGGTGTAGCTTCCTAATCACTGTATCAAAGTTAAATATATGGCCCAGAATTTGATCTGCTAAAGCTAGTCTGATTTTTTTTTTTTAATATTTTATTTTTGATGATACTTTCCTTTTATGTAAATATTGATAGGTATTGCTCCACCAAAAAGTCAATCTACGTGACAAGGGAGTTTTTTTTCTTTGTTATTATTAGAGGAGCGGAAGAAGTCTTTCGACGTTTGTCAATTTTGAAACTTTTTCAGATTTTCTTAGATATCTCCACCGATCTCACAAAAAGAAACATATTTTTGAGATTTCTCGGAGTGTGGAAACACTAAAAAAAAGATTAGATATTAATAGATAATCGGGGCCCACTTTAATAATTATATATAAAGAGAAATGTTTGAAAAAGAAAAATTGTCATTACCTCGTCACATATCTAGCCTTCCTATTGCCTAATAGCAAAATTAATATTTTAATGTTATTAACAAGTCCAGAACCACATATGCATAAATATATTTATATAAATTTACATATGACAACTGTAGGTAAAAATAAAAATAACAGCCATTGTAATGTTTTAATGTTAATTATGAATAAAAAATCTATTATAGCCTGATTGCCTGATGATGGTCAAATAAATTTCGACCGAAACGTCGCGAATATTTGGGAGTTTCATTGTTTTGGAGACGCTCCTTCCTGGCTGCTACCTCCTGCCATTCTTTTAAGATATTTTGAGATTTTCAAAAAAGACTTAAGACTATCTATTGCCATATAGTTTATTAGGAAATGACAATCGTTGTCCGAATATGAATACACCAAGAAAGAAAACCAAAAATGTACCTAATGAAAGTATATTAATGTGAAGAATTGTATATATATTTATATAATTGGGCTAAGTGCGTGAGTAGTAGTAATAATAAATAAATAAATAGAAAATATTGATTACTTTTAACATCTTGTTTTAACTTATATAATGATCTTATTTTATTTAAATATTATATTTGGAATTGAACTTTGTTTCCTACTGAAAACTTCTTACTAATTTTTAAATAAGAATATTTGCAATGAATTCTTAATTCATTGAAAACCTGACCAACTCATATAAACCTAATTTTGTTATATTTGATAAGGCTCTTATTATGCATAACTCTCAAAATATCTTCCTTTTTATAACTTTCTGTCAGGTAAATGCATTTTCATTTTTACTTTTTTAAATATCTGCTGTGACTGGCCGCATAACGACCTTCGGTAATTAAAAGTTGTGTTTTGTGCTTTTCACATCAGGTTTTTGTGTGTGTATTTAGTTCACGACATTTGAATTTAAGATAAACATGGGAAAATATTTATATTTTGTTTCCATGGATGTTATCTTTCCTATGAAAAAGAGTGAAGTGGTCTTTAAACAGTTTTAAGGGCAAAATGAGAGTATACATTTTAAGAGCATCTAAAAAATAATTAATTTATGAATTTTAATCAAAATCGTTGGAGCAAATTTTGAGAAAATCAAAAAAAAGGTAACAGGTGAAGGCTAGGCTCTTGGCAATGAGAAAAATAACTTTTTAGAGTGTTTTCTCCGAATATTTCGAAGGCATTTAATAGCACTTCTTCATCAGCGGCTCACTCTATTTCCACATACTAGTTAAAATTTCGGAGCGAAACGTCTGAGAGGCAGATCTGTGCATGATAACCAGACCTCGCAAGCAATAAGGCGTCAAACTTGGCACGCCACATCCTTTTGTATATCAAAAAAAAGTTCAGTATCGAGGTAATGACTACCTTTATGCAATATTTCGATTTGGACTGATGATGAGACATTAAAAATATCTCGAAACGTCTCCGGGATCGATAAGCAGGCTTTTCATTTGGCTGAACCTGCCCTTGTTCCATTCAACTATACTCACAGCCAGGGGCGCCGGAACGAATTTGAATCAGGGGGGGCAACCTCTTCCTATATGGAGATGATATGATTGCCCCTCGGGGCTTGGTGTAGGGGTTAGAGTGCTAACCTCGTATACCGAACGTCGCGGGGTTCGGACCCCAGGCAGTCCGATGATTTTATTTAAGGCATTTGGATACCAAATGGCTTAAATAAGAATGCCTGGACCCCAAATAATATATATTCATAACTGTTATCGTCAAAGTCTTAAATGGCCTAAGCCGAAAAGACTGTATGAATGTGTGGGTGCATGTGAGTGTGAATGAGAAAAAAAGTGTGAATGTTAAAAAAAAAAAAAAAAAGTGATGTGATTGAAAGGGAAAGAATATAAAAAAAAAGGTTTAATAAGAGTAATAATAATTAAAAAGAAACATTTGCTTGAATACAATTTTTATTTATATAAATATATATATATATCAATAATAATATTATTTATAAATCATGGAAATTATTTTTTAATTTTGCCAAAATGTTGAATTCTAAAGTCATTACTATTTATAAATGTAGCCATGATATTTTGGATATCTATTTCATCTACGATTTCTGGATATGTATTTATTATGCATACATGATTTAATCGTTCTTTGCGTCATTGTTGAGCGAAGATATGTTTTTATTCTTCTTAACATAGAAAATGAGCGCTCAGCGGTTGCTGATGTGGCCGGGATCACTAAAAGTAGTTTTAGAATATTTCTCAGGTTAGGAAATAATTTTTTTGATTCTTGATTAAGATTTTTGTATTTTATTACAAAATCATTCAAGCATTTAGCTTGAGGAATTAATTCCCTAAAGAAATCAAATTCTCTTTTGACCTTTTCTTCTACAAACTCATATTCTTTTAAAATATCTATAACAGATTGGTCCCAAAAACGGGTTTCTAAAATAACAATTTTTTCGATTTGTAGATATTTTAAAAACCCCGGTTGGGAGAATCTTAATTCAATCTCGTTGATTATCCCATCAATAACTTCATAGAAAGTTTTTCTAAAATATTCTTCTATTGACGTGAACTTGTGTTCAGACTCGTTAGGTTTATATAGAAATTTTTTTAGGAATCTCTCGCTTTCTCGGTAACGAGGGCTCCTCAAGATTCATTTCTTTTATTTTTTTCTTTACATCCTTCCACATTTCATTAAAAAATTGTTCTGAGCGTTTTTTTTTTAAAGATTCTAAAACTAACTCAACAGCTTCCTTTGCCCCAGCTACAGTTTGCGTTTCACTTTGAAGAACATTGCTCAATTGATCAGTTAAAGAAAACATTAGATAACTAAGTCTAATTCCAAAGTATATAGAACCCTTTGATAATTGATCATAAAGTCCCCTGGCTTTGGACCCTATATCATCATTACAAGATGCTAATGAAAATAGAAAGTCCAAAACAGCAGGGTAAGTATTGATAACCCCTGACAATGAAGTATGTCTGATGGTCCAACGGGTTGGGCATAATGGCCGAGGGCCAGTTTTCTCTATTCCATGAGCCTTAGCAATCTCATGAAAATTATGTGATCGTTTTGGTGATTCTTTGACAATAACTCCTATGTCGTTTACCCATTGAAGGCAATCACGTATTAAAGGAATTCTTTTTGAAGAATCCTGCACAGCCAAATTTAGAGAATGAGCTGAACAATGAATAAATAAAGCCATTGGTTGATCTGCCAACACTCTTGATTTGACACCGTTTTTTATTCCGGTCATATTTGATCCTCCGTCATAGCATTGTCCTCGCAAGAGATCCATACTTAAATCAAAACGAATAAGCATGTCTTTTATAATATTATACAATGATTCCCCAGTCATAGAGTGAGTGTCATAGAGACCAAGAAAAAACTCATCAATTTCAAGAGTATCTTCATCTACAGATCTGATCGATATAGAAACTTGTTCTTTTCCCTGTACATCATTGGTTTCATCAACAATGAGAGAATATTCTCCTCTTTTTTTATTATTTTAATAATTTTACGCAAAATATCATGGGAAATAATTCTCAATATTTCATTCTGAATATCTGAAGAATTATATGATTTTTTGTGTTTTAAAAATAATTTTAATTCTGGAATGTCATTTTCCCTGAGACGTAATAATTGAATGAAATTTCCTTCATTAATATCATGTGCTCTAAATGCAATTCCCTGACGAGCTAAATATAATGCTGAGGTTATTATTGTTTTTAGAGCGATTTGATTTTGTATTTGAACAGATAATGTTTGTTCAGATAATAAGGAAATAATTGGAGTATTTTTCTTCAGTGCTTCTAATTTTATAAATGATTCTTTGTGAAAAGCAGATTTTTCGTGACTTTTTAATTTTATGATAATTTTTTTCCAGTTTTTATACCCATCAATCACTAAGTTTGTTTCATGATTTTTTTCACATTTTACTAATTTTTTTCCTAGCGCTTGGACACATATGAAACAAAAAATACTTTTAGTCATTGAGTCAAAATGAAGCCAAGGGTATGTTGTGAACCACTCATTCTGAAAATTATGATTACGTCCAGATTGGGTCCATGGAGGAATATCCAAAGGTTGATACGGTTCGTTTAAAGAGCATATCTTTTCGTGTGTGTTTTTAGTAAAAGCAAAAGAAACACTCTTTACAGGAGCAGATGGATCATCGGCGATGTTTTCTGTTAAATAAATGAATAAATTATTTAATTGAATTTCCGATCTCTGAGCAAGGCAACAAAACAATAAACAAGCATAATGACTCATTTTTTTGAAATTATTATATTAATACCTATGGTGTTTGTGGAAGAAATGTTACTGCTGGTACTAGGGCGATGCTCATGGTGCAAAGGACTACCCGTGCTAATGCTTCCTTTTTCTAAAGAGCCTACGAAAGAACCAGATATAATAAGAAATTTTCATTTTTTTATTAAATTTTTAGCGTACGTATATTTTTGGCGAAGAAAAATAAGTTTTTAAGAGTAGGCCTACGGCCATTCTTACCTGTTTCTTTTTTAAAATAATCATCAATAAATCGACGTTTCATTTTTTTCTTCTTATAACTGTTAATCAACTACACTAAATAGTCTGTAGTCCTTTATATTTAACTTTTACAAATATATAGTTTAACAATATGCAAATTATTTAATCAAAATTTTTTTTAGGCTATATAGTAGATTTGTTATTTACTATTTGAAGGAAATAAATATTTTTAATTTTCTTTATTTTAATTTTTTTTTCCAAGGCATAAAGTCTCAAGTTTTCATGTTATCTAAATTTTATTATTTTAATTCCATATAAAATGTATTTAGAATTTAGAAATACAATAGGTCTATATAAAATAAAAAAAAATTTCTTACTTTTTTAATTTTTTTTAAATTTAAATAAAAAAAATTTTAAAATATATCATTTTTAAAACTAAATGAAATAAAAGAAAAAATTTTGCCCCCCCCCTGCCCCCCCCCCCCTGTAGGATGCCAGGGGGGGGCAATGTACCCGTGCCCCCCCAGTTCCGGCGCCTATGCTCACAGCCACCAAATTTCCATTAAATCGAAAAAAAAAACGAAACGTTCTAAATAAAATATTTCAAAATATATCTACGAGTAGTAATATACAAACTGTACAAAATTAAACAAATAAATTAAATATCTTTTGGCCAAATTTGAGTAGCTATTTGTAAGGAAATTTTAAGAAAAAAAAAAAGATTTCCTTTCAAGAAAATAATTTGACCCTCCCCCGAGAAAAAAGTTGGAAGCTGTATATCTAACTTTACGGAAGATAGTCCAAATCCCAACCGAAATGTCTCAACCTTCAATTTCAATATTAATATAACCTAATTTATTTAGAAATTTGTCGTAACATCATCAAAAAAAATTCACTATTAATAGAGCAATGAACTTCAAAGTTTGGGAAACCCTGAATTAAAATGATATCTCTCATTTAGCTGAGAATATTGAGATTATTTATCATTTCTTAGAATACATTATCGGCCTACTATCTAATATTTGATTCTCACTATTTTATGATTTTAGAATTTTTTTTTTCCAATTTAGAAATATCTCGTTAATTTATTTTGAAAATGTTTTATAGTTTTGCAACATGCTTGTCTTTTTTTAATTGAATTGTTCTGAAATTGAAGAAATTTTAGGGAATGTATTTACCTTGAAATTGTTAATTAATTTATTAAACAGCCAACGAGATAGAGAGAGAGAGCATCTGATAATTAACTTATTATTAATTTCTTGTTTTGTAATTTTCCCTCATTAATTGTCTACCATTTAAATGACGCCAGGCAAAGATATTTAACACTCAAATTAAAGGATATTTTATTGAAAAAAATCTCTTACTGGATCATGTAGTAATTTGCTTAGAAGAAATACAAATTTTGAGGTAAATAAATCAATTTGGGGCTCTAGAAAAAATCTCAATTGGGGAGAAAATTAAAATTTCCTCCCCAAAATAAATATCTTTGCAACTATTCCATTCAGAAGATTATCCCATTTATAAAAGTCCCCATTGTCAAGGATGCAATAATTACATCTTTTACCTAATAGGCTATAATTTTATTAATTTTCATATTTTGTATTTTTATTAATAATTAAGCTAATTACATACAGGAGGGATTGTTCAACTATATTCAATGCCCAACAATAAAAAAAAAACTATTTCCAAAAATCTGATGTGACACACAACTTTCTCCGATAACACTAGTCGACAAAAATGAACTTTTTTTCTTTCACAAGAATAAAGATATGAAATTCTGGAAGTATTTTTCATGCTGAATTCAAATATCATTTCAGTTTTGCCTCATCAGGCACAGATTTAGAGATATAGAGCAAAATAGATTTTAGTAGAAAATGTGCTCTAAAACGGCTTTTATTTGGAATGTTCAAATTATTTTTAACGCCGCATCCCGTAAAAATATTCAGGTATTTATGTGTTTTTTCTTTGCTGACGTTTTTGTTCATAATTTCGTTAATAATTAACAGATTTTTACGAATGAATGATTTTTAGAAAGCCAAAGAACTATAGAATATCGTAAATATATGTTTTTTGCATTAAGGGATATATAAAATTGTATCAGGGGTGACCAAAGCAAAAAAATCCTGAAAATTTCGATTTTTCTAAACCTTAAGCCGATTGCGGCTCGTCTAAATGACCTCCGATTGGGCTGAAACTTAAAATTTATATGTATTCTATCTGAATATTTTTACGGGATGCGGCGTTAAAAATAATTTGAACATTCTAAATAAAAGCCGTTTTAGAGCACATTTTCTACTAAAATCTATTTTGCTCTATATCTCTAAAACTGTGCCTGATGGAAAAATTCTTACTACATATCTGAATTCAGAATGAAAAAATGCACTAGGTTCACTAATCAGATATCTTGTAAAAAAAACCTTGTCGACTAGTGTAATTGACAGTTAAGTTCTGTGCATGTCCCAGCAAATTTTTTGTGTCAAGATATATTTATTTCTTCAAAAGATTATTATTATTTCTTGAGTTGAATGGCTGTAGATATTCAAATTTGTAAAAAAGGAACGGTAGCCTTCTCGGGAACAGCAGCCAGGTTAAATAAGAAACTTTATATTTCGTTGCCGACGTTTCGGGTGCTAGTCGCACTCATCCGCAGGGCAAGCAAAATTGTCAAAATTTAGTACAATAACAAAACGTTTTGTGATAAGTTTTATTATTAAACAAACCATAAATGCTACGAACGAATGAATAAATGTATAAACATGAAATTAATTTTCAGTACCGCATAACCTGTACTAAATTTTGACAATTTTGCTTGCGCTGAGGATGAGTGTGACTAGCACCCGAAACGTCGGCAACGAAATATAAAGTTTCTTATTTTACCTGGCTGCTGTTCCCGGGAAGGCTCCCGTTCCTTTTTTTCCAATTATTATTATTATATAGGCAAGGGCCGGATCTAGGGAGGGGGGGGCAGATGTCAGGGGGCGGCCATTAAAGACCCTATCTTTCTTAAAGTCATTCCTAGAGGTCGGAATACCACAAATACCACATACTTGCCTACCGGGCCTACTCTTAAACATTTTCAAAGAGAACAATTCAAGTTTTCATTTGATTTGTTTAAAAAAAATTTAATAAAATTTCATTATATAATTATAAATAATAATATTTTTTTTACTTTTATTGGCTTTCACCATACAAGAGAGGATGAAAAAACGAAGGAAAATTTAAAAAGAATTCAAGGATTTCCTTCAACTTAAAATTTAAATTCGTCATTCGTGATTTAAGATCTGTGAACCGAAACCGATAAAAAAGGTCTCTTTGCTCTTGAGCTTTAATAAAATTATTATTTTCAACTAAATTGTATTATTTAACTTGAAATCCGGAAACCATGACACTATAATAATCGTTATATATCAATAATAAAATGACGGAAGGAAGAAACAATTGCTTGCTACATATCCTCCTGCTGCTTTGGGAAGAAGAACATTTTTTATTTAGGCTACTTATTATGTAAAAATAAATCAGTTAACTTGTAAGTGACGTCACAGGGTCTAGAATGGGGAATTCGGGCCAAACCTGACTGACCAGAGATAGAAGACAGGTGAAGTAGTTGAAAATAGTGCAAAAATTTTTGTTCTCGGAAAAAAAAAAAATAATTTGACCTCACTCTAACTAAGTACTTCGAGTTATGGGAGATTTTATTAGAAAATTAATACCTATTGAATAAATGAATTTGATAATTATTAATTCATCTTTTCAAAGTCTTTCTGGCACATTTGTTAAATTGCGATAACAAATTATCCACACTTTGGCTTTGAGCATTTATTTATTTCACTTATTGCAAAATAATTATATCGAATAAAATTTAGACACCCCCCAAAATAGTTAATATTAAGCTATTGCCAAAGCCTTGCTGAATTTCGGATGGGTGGTCACAAAAAACATCCCTCGCTAGCCATCGGTATTTACAAATATATAAAATAAAACCCCCAAATGGCCTAAGCATTCGAAAAAGTGAGAAAAATATAATTTTTTAAAATTTTGATTTCTTATAAAAATTAAAATATTTTTACATCTGACGTTTTAATTAATTTTAAATTTAATTATCTTATCTTTCATCATGTACACGTCAGAAATAGAGGAATATATTGGACATTTTTAACATGGTTGTATGTTTTTTGTTTGGCTAATGGCCCCATAGCCTCCGGGAATCGAACCTTTTCGGGGCATCGGTGTGCTGTCCATTGCAGAAATTTTTCTTTAAGATTTCTCACTTTGTTAGAGAAATGCACGGTCAACTTGCATATAAGGGCAAGTGAGTCTTTGTTGGTGACCGAAGTTTCGGTTTCTGTTAGGGTTTCGGCCAAAAACCAGCCGAAACTTCGGCCTGGCCGAAACCAGAGTTTGAAAAAACACGATGGGTCAAAATGATTTTCACAACAGGGGAAAAATGCAGTAATTATTTGAGCCACAAGGAAAAATTTACTAAAAAAAAGGTAAAATGATATGAATTTTGTATCGGTAATTTTAAGAAAAAGTTTAAAACAAGTTTCTGTTTCGGTTACAGTTTCAGCCGAAAATCAACTTGAAGCCGAAATTTGGTTTCGGTTGAAAAGCTTATTTCGCTCGGACCCTAGTGTAGGTTGAGGGTCTATGCCGGATTATCAGAGACATTTAAAATTTTATTTTTATTTTTTAATGTTACTTAAACACAATACAAAGTTACAATAAAATAATAGTAATATTAGGTTCAGGGTCCCGTGGGCTTGTGCAATGGACAGCACACCGATGCCCCGGAGATCCTGGGTTCGATTCCCGGGGGCCAATGGTCAAATTTAAAAAAGTTCATAAAATATAATGAAAATGATTTGCTTATACTGTGTATATTTATTATTTATTAAAAGGGCTTACTTATATGCAAATCCAAAATTTTTTTGCAGTTTTATTAACTGTCTCCTACTTTTTTAAGATCTTTTTCTGGCATTGAAAGCCCAATTTATTTCAATTTTTGTCTAATTCTTGTCCCCTAGTATAAGAGGCAAGAACTCTACTATTGTGACTCAACCAGCCAGGTTTGACCCAAATCCTCCACGATCTAACAGCAAGCGAATAAAGGGTGGTTTCGTTTCTCTTATCGGCCAATTTCCTTTGGCTAATCACCCAAGTAATGGTCCTAGGCGTAGCGTCCAAATTAAATTCTCGCTACGCTTCTAAGAATATCAGTCAATAATTGTCTTTTTTTTGAGTTTTTAATTTCATATTATAGAATAACTACTGAATATCCTCAAGTATGACTCAGCCTACTTCTGTAGGACATGACCAAGTATTTTTAATTGTTATTTTTTGATTGAAAGCCAAGCAAGGACATGATATTAATTTAGGCCTAATTTCGTTCACGATTATCTCCGCCCATTCGTTCTTTGTAACGAAAACTCTTCTTTTTTTAACAAAGAACAACAAGGGAAGTTCCCTCCACATTATCAAGGCCTTTCGTTTAGATCATTGACATGAAACTATTATTCTCTTTTTATAATTAAAGGGTTTTTTCTGTCTTTGCACACTTAATAGGCTATACAAAATTATTAAATTAAATATCAACTTTTATTACTTTCTCTTACCTATGTATATATGTAATATATATATAGAGAGAAAGTATTGGATTCATGTCAAAAATTCGATGTCGAGATTTTGATGGATCTTCACGTTTTGAGGTCCCCTGAATCCAAAAAGTGGTTTTCGCGACATGGTCTGTCTGTCTGTGTGTGTGTGTCTGTGTGTGTGTGTGTTCAATTTTAAGCATGAAGGAATTGAGCTATGAGGTTGAAATTTTATATTTAAGTTAAACACCCCCGGGACCGGAAAAATAAGCTTTTAATCAAAATCGGCCAAAGAGTACTAGTACTTTACTGATGTACTTTTTCAATTTTTTTCGATTTTCTCAAAACTTGCTCCAACGATTTTTTTTAAAATTCAAAAATCAATTATTTTTTAGATGCTCTTTAAAATGTATATTCTCATTTTGCGATTGAAATCTTCTGAAGACCACTTTACTCTTGTGTTTCATAGGAAAGATAGGAAAAATGGTTGCCATGGTAACAAAATATAAATATTTTCCCATACTTATAAATTTTACATCTGAATTCAAATGTTCCGTACTGTCGGGAACTAAATATATGTCGACACAAAAAATCTGGTGTGACAAGCACAGAACACAACTTTCGATTACCGAAGGAAGAGAAAGTTGTGTGCTGTGCGCCAGTCACACCAGATTTTTTTTTTCTCAAATGCAAAGTTTTACCCTAATATCCTGATTTTTTTTTTTTTTTTTTTTTTTTTTTCGTTTATTTGGCTTTCGACCTAAAGCCATGCCAATAACAAAATTTTACAAATTATATACATTCAAAAATATACAAATACAAATTATATACATATTTCAAAAATATCCTGATAAAGAGCATCACTTATACTCAAAACATTAACACTAAAGTTTTAACTAATTTTATCTCCATGTTCGCAAAACTCTCTTCCTCTCTACTTAACCTCTGTCATATTCAAATTGTAACGGTCAAAAGATAATTATTTCAAAGAATAAATGTGGGATTGTTTCATCTAAATTTCTTGAATGTAGGAAGATTTATTTGTATATGGACCAAGGTAGAGGTGGCTTATTAAAACAATATACGTTATATTATTTTTTTGATTTTATTATTGGATACGACTGTAGCTAGCAGTTTCACTGGCATCCCACTATCATCTTCAGGCCTAAAAATAAGAATACAATGTACATACAAATTTATCACTTTCTCTTACCTATGTTTTTTAGTTAGTTTAATTAGTTCATAGAGAGAGAAAAAATACATTTGTATATACATTGTCTGTATTCTTATTTTTAGGCCTGAAGAAGATGGTGGGATGCCATTGAAACTGCTAGCTACAGTTGCAGTCAAAAATAAAATCAAAAAAATAATATAACGTATATTGTTTTAATAAGCCACCACTACCTTGGCCCATGTACAAATAAATCTTCCTACATTCAAGAAATTTCAAAAAAATTCTTTAAAATGACCTTAAACTCTCCAAATTTTTAAAATGTTGTTTTCTATGATTTTATTGCAAAATTAAAATCACTGTATTTTTATTTTCTCTTACCTATATATGTTAATAAATATAGAGAGAAAGTAGTGGATTCATGTAAAAAATGTTGAGGTTTTGATGGATATACACGTTTTGAAGTCTATCTGTCTGTGTGTCTGTGAACAAAATATCTCTAGAAGATTTAACCTCTACGAAGTTAAAATTTAATATTTAAATTAGTCACTCCCCTGGGTCGTGACACGAAGCTTTTGAACAAAATCGACCAAAGAGTACTAGTACTTTACTGATGTAGTTTTTCAGTTTTTTTCGATTTTCTCAAAATTCGCTGCAACGATTTTGATTAAAATTCAAAAATCAATTATTTTTTAGATTCTCTTTAAAATGTATATTCTCATTTTGCCATTGAAATCTTTTGAAGCACACTTTATTCTTGTACTTCATAGAAAAGATAAGAGAAATGGTTGCCATGGTAACAAAATATAAATATTTTTATATATAAATTTTACATCTTGAAAATCGAATGTACCGTACTGTCATACCGTAAATATCGTCTACTTTTCGGAAACGCATCGCTCCCATCTTCAGGACGATAAATTGTTCATTTTGTTTACTACATGTTGATCTACATGTATCAATCTAGCAACTGAAGATGGGAACGATACGTTTCCGAAACGTCGACGATATTTATTATTTAAATAAAGTTTTTGTTCTTTGCTGGTTGCCTTCGTCTTCCTGTTCCTGTCAAATAAATAAACATAAATTAAAATTGTAAATAAAAACAGGTATCGAATGATAAAGTGATAAACTTTATTTCCACGCACAACTGGAGCAACGACAAATGAGAGATGACGTAAAAATTTACGTGTAAAAAATTCTATTAAATTAAACCATTTACAGCCCTCGGGACTTGGTGTAGTTGGTAGCCTGCCAACCTTCTATACCGACCGTCGCGGGTTCGGACCCCAGGCAGTCCGATGATTTTATTTAAGGCATTTGGATACCAAATGGTTTAAATAGAAATGCCTGGACCCCCAATAGGTATATGTTTAAAAAAAAAAAAAATTCCGGCGAAAATATTTACAAGTGTGGATCCATCCACCTTAATATGGAAACAAAATATATGTAGACACAAAAAATCTGGTGTGACAAGCACACCTGTGCTGTGCGACCAGTCACACCAGATTTTTTTACGGTTATCAGGGATTTATTTGGTTTTTTTAGAGTTGGTCTGACTCAAAGTGAATACTCTCTCTCTCTTTCTCTCTCATTATCCTCATTATCACCTTCTTTTTTTTTAATTCCCAAAGGACAAAGATTAGATTGTATTGAACAAAACGCAGACTTGTCTTTTGAATGAATGACATGTAATATATCTATGAATGATAAAAAGTTTGAAGAATACCGTATTATTATTCGCTTATTATCATAAACAAAGGATCAAAGGCCCCTACGGGTTTGTTTGTTTGCGTGGGTGGCTGCCCGGCCTTGACCTCTCTTACTCCCAGGCTAATTAGCGAATAACCGTGACGCAAGGTGAGGCAAATCGGACACGATCAAGGAAATTGCGCGATAAACGTCTCTAATTCCTTATAAAAATGTCTTTTTACTTTTTTAGATATATAATCACGATTAAATCGTTTAATGATTAAGAACTAATAGATATTTATTTCTTAATTTAATTTTAGTTTCCCGCATGACGTTATGATATATCAATATAAGGGAAAGTTTAGTCGTAATTCGAAAAATTTTGCTTTTTTCTGTTCATAATTAATAAATGTCTCCAAAATTTTTGAATTTTTCTTTCGACATTTTTTTTTAACACTCACACTTTTTTCTCATTCAGACTCACACTCACACACACATTCACACAGTCCTTTCGGCAACTTAGGCCATTTAAGACTTTGACGATAACCGTTATTATTTAAAATATCTATTGGGTGTCCAGGCATTTCTATTAAGACATTTGGTATCTAAATGGGTTAAATAAAATCAACGGTCTTCCTGGGGTCCGAACTCGCGTCGTTACGGAAGGCACACTACCAACTAGATCAAGCCCGTAGGCGTCTTTCGACTTAATAGCTACATATTTATTTGTTATATTCATTTATTACTTTGAATGAAATTTTTTTCTCTTTTGTTATTCCTAGTCCATCAATCATAATCCCAGAAATTTTATCCATATGAAGGACAAAAGATAATCCACTATGCCTTTGACTAGGTCCGTTTTTTTCTCTCTGCTAGTCCTGCACTCTAGAAATTTTTCGAAATTTTCACCCCATTCTAAAACACTGCCATGAAAAAGTTCCCTCCTCCAAGATTTACTCAATCACAAGGGGAAAATGTTCTGCGTTTCTTTCTTTCTCATCCCCTGACGAGGTTGAGCTTCTTTAGAGGCTAACTCCCCCCAACTAACATTTCCTTATAGCATTTCTTCTCTGAACTATTCCAAAAACAATTCAGGCTCATTATTCTTCAATGAGTATAACACCCCCGGGCTTGGTGTAGTTGCCTACCTTCTAATCCGAACGTCGCGGCCCCAGGCAGTCCGATGATTTTATTTAAGCCATTTGGATACCAAATGGCTTAAATAGAAATGCCTGGATACCCAATAGATATTATCCCATATATAACGGTAATCGTAAAGTCTTATATAGTCCTAAGTTGCCGAAAATACTGTGTGAATGAGAAAAAAAGTCTGAATGTTTAAAAAAAAAAATGACGGAGGAGACATTGGCAATGTTTGAAAACTTTCATGACAAGTGGGCTTTGAACCCGAGTTGAGTGGGGCAACTCTAGATTCTTAATCCGCAGCTTATCCGATTAGCCACGAGCCTCCTTAATAGTAAATAAAAGAATAGCAGCTAAAATTATATAATTTATTGGCCCGCTAGGCTGACGTTTCGGTCTTGGTCAAGACCATCCTCACAGCTTGCGGCCTGTCAATATAGGCATACAATCAATAACTCAATCATATTTTGCATGAACATTCGGTTACAGATATTTAAAAATTAGTATGTAAAATGATTGAATTACAATTTAGAAAATACAAAAATTAATAAAATAAGCCAATTAGTTGAGTACAGTCTTGGGAATGTTCATGGAATATATGATTGAGTTATTGATTGTATGCCTATATTGACAGCCCGCAAGCTCTGAGAATGGTTTTGACCAAGACCGAAACGTCAGCCTAGCGGGCCAATAAATGAAATAATTTTAGCTGCTATTCTTTATTTACCTATTAACGATTACCCAGCTATAAAATCCACATCTTGCAATGAGTATAACCTTATAAAAATTTGTAAATATTTATTTTTTTATAAATAGAAATAGTGCCTAATTTTTTTTTGTAGAAAGCAACCGAATATACTTGCCTGTTGAGCTGGTTGCCTATGTTTATTTAAATGGACATTATTATTTCCTCAATTCAAATACTTTGTTCTAAATAAACCTATTGTCTTTTCATTTTAAAAATAATCATTATTAAGTAGCTTAAGAAATTAAATATGCTGGGTCGATTCATCAAGGATATGGAGAAAATGAGCCAGCAATTGCTTTCCATATTAAAACAATTTATTCGCAAATATTCCGGATTGTCTAACGCAAACCATCCTCAGTGCATCAAATTAAGCTATACAAGGGTGGATACGAGCCATTTTATAAATGGTGAGGATAACGTTTTTATATGATACAAAGGCAAATACAAAATAGTTCTTCTCATATAATTTTAATTTTCAAAAAACGTAATGCACAGAGGATGAATTGCTTTAGACCATCCGAAATATTTGCGAAAAAATTCTTTTAATCTGGAAAATAATTTCTGGTTTGTTGTTGCAATATTTAGCTCATAACAAAAATTGACCTGTTAGTGGCATAAGCCAGAATGAGTACGATATAAAAAAGAATAATGAATTTTGTTTAAAGGAGGGAATGAAAATGAAATAAATAAAAAAAAAACATACATATTTTTTTATTTGCATACATAGATTTTAATTACATATTAACAGAATGATTCTCCACCGTTACTTTTGAAATATTCTTCGAAAGAAGTAGACTTTAAGCCGCTTACTCGGTGAGTCTCGGCACCTTGAGTTTCTAAATTACTCTTTTGTCTGAAATAGATACAAAATCTTTTATAAATACTAGTAACTCTTTAATTTACGAGGAAAGAATGATAAGTCTGAAAAAACAAAAATTTATTTCACACAACATAATAATTTGGTCCATTCGACTCCATTTTTTTAAAATATCTTTCCAATAGATAACTTTATCATTTTACGATCCGAATCCACATCAAATTTAACTTTTTTCTATTATCTCTTTTTGTATATAAAGGCATTTCAAATTTTTGATGTTAGTAGTGGCCCGCAGTGCGTTTGGGAGTCTCTTCACTAGTCTTCAGATTTTTTACAATAAACTTTTGAAAAATCTACCTCCCTAGTGCGTTATTGGTCTGGCGTGAACAATCTCGACACACATCGCCTGAGTTGCAGAAATTAAGCTCACCATCAAAATATCCCGAAAGATATCAATCCTTCCTCGCAAAACCTAAATAATGTATAGAATAGAAAATAATTAAGCCTTTACTTACTTATTTAATCTAGATCTTTTAAAGGATTTGTCTTGGCGTATTTGATTATTATATTATTCATTTTTATAAGAACAAATGGCATTATTTATAACATCTCAAATTCATTCCTTGATATCGAACCATCTGGGATCTAGAACAAATAAAAAAAAAGCTGTTGATGTGTAATTTCTGACATTAGGATCAAGTCAATAAAGATTTCTCACCAAATGAACAACAATTCTCAATTTTATAATAGAGGGCTGAAGATATCAGCAAAATTGGAATGCTCGAGGTTCAATACAACTCTCAGAATAAAACGTTTCGGTCTGAATTTATTTGGCCATCTTCATTTAATGGAAATATTACACATTTCGCAAAGCGCACGTGTGATTTAATCAGAGATTTTTTCTCTGATCCTGGTCACAGGAGCCAGATAGTTTTGTATGAAGCAAATAAATTTTATTATTAACAAATCCTAGTTTGATCACATGTGCATTTGCATTATGTGTATAATTCCCAATAACTGAAGATGGCTAAATAAATTCAGGCCGAAACGTCTTATTCTGGGAGTTTTATTGAACCCCGAGCATTCCAATTTGTCTGGCTGATATCTCCATCCCTCTATTATAATCACATCGCAGTCAAGAATCCTAAATTCTTTAGAGATTTATTTATTTTTTTTAAAATAATTTATTTGGTGGAAAACCTTCCTTGACACAATCTTCTCAACTGCAAAGAAAAAAAAATTCGCTATATTGCTGTCTGTCCGTCGGTCTGTCACGCTCTGTTTGACCAACTTCCCGTTGGAATTTTGAAACGAAATTTTATATGATTAAAGAGGACCTTCTAGAGATTATAGGAACATTATTTTCATCCCGAAATTCCTACAACTTTTTCAGTTATTAATTCATAAAGTTACGAGTTTTCCCATAGGAAATGTATAGAGAAATATTTGTCTATTCTCTGAATGTAAACAAATCCGGGCACTGAATTGGATTATAATAATTTTCTTTTCATAATTAAGAAGAAAAGGCGAGGGCCCGCCGCAGGCAGCCCGAGCCAGTCGAGGGGGTCCAAGGGGGCGAAGCCCCCTGTCTAGATACCAGAGGCGCTAGCATAGTTCGATATAATAATTAAGGAGTTGTTGCCGTAAGAATATTCCATCGAACCCTCTCAGTAGTTTTGATTTATCTTTTATTTTAAAGAGTCTATTATCCAAGATACACAATGGGCCTTTAGGCATCAAGTTCAATGCAAAAAAATATCGTACTAAGAGTTTTTTTTTTTTTTTTTTTTACTTACAACGACTTTGAGCTGGGAATCCCGGTCCGAAGATGCTGCTTCCACCTGTCGGAGGAGCAATAGGCGGATTTCCGAAATGAACACCTTCTGGTCTTTGTATTGGTTCCGTTTCTCCATTTACCGTAATTAACGTGCAAACAAATATTACCTTGGAGAGAACAAAAACAAGTTATTTGTATTAAATTACCATTCACTTTTTTTTTTTTAAACATAACCAACGTAGGAAAACCTTTTTTTTCTGCATAAAAATTCAGTCTAATATTGTTTATTTTTTTAA
>JAKCPI010012809.1:0-33685 GCA_023213315.1 Euborellia annulipes | reverse complement strand
CAACTGCCTCGGTACGCCTCTGTGCATAGTTTTCTAATAATTCAATGGGCAAACGTCAGATAGTTTATGCCTTAATATAATTAAACCAAAAACTCTATATAACATATGACACATGTTATTAATTCTTCAATTTCCCCTGATTTAAAATAACTTTTAAAACCCTTTTAATTATATGATTTAATTTTAGAGTTATTGACGATCAAACATAAGCCAAACTCGGGCCTAAAGGCCTGACCACCCAATTCTATATTATCGAAAAAGCTTATTTAGCATTGTCTGATTAAAACCAAATTTTTACCAGAGATTTATAATTAAAAAATGAGTTTTTTCTAAAGTTTCATTGAGATTGGTGAAGAAATAAATAAAATTGGCTTTTGTAAATTGAGTTTTAGAATTTGGGATCTCAGGTGCGAGCCTAGACCCGGTTCACAGAGCGCTCTCTTTACCCATCCGGGATCTCGAATTCTAAAACTCAATTTACAAAATAGTAAATATTTTATTTATTTCTTTACCAATCTCAATGAAACTTTAGGAAAAAACTCAAATTTTAATTATAAATCTCTGGTGAAAATTTGGTTTTAATCAGACAATGCTAAATAAGCTTTTTCGATAATATAGAATAGAGAGTGTTGATGTTATTAAGGTCGAAAATAAGCTTAACTTTGATCGCCAATAACTCCCAAATTAGATCATATAATTAAAAGGGCTTTAGTTCTCTGGAATCAGGGGGAATTCAAGAATTAATTACATGTATCATATGTTAGATAGAGTTTTTGGTTTAATTACATTAAGGCATAAACAATCTGACGTTTGCCCATTGAATTATTTGAAAACTAGGCATGCTATTGACATTTTGATTATAAATTATTAATCAGCATAAAAATTAATGAAAAATGATATATCATATGTGAAATATTAAAATTTTTTTAATACTTCTTTTATTTCATGTTTCTTATATGGCTTATTTCTCCTTTATGCAATTAAGTAAAATGTGGGTCAGTTGGTTAATTGGTCCTCAAGAAATCTATATTTTTTCCATTCTCACGTAACCCAACTTCGCGAGTTCAAATCCAACTCCTGCACTTTTTTTTTAAATCATATTATCAATTTCCTTTTATTTTTAATGCTAACTTATAATTTCATTTATCTGTCATTATAACGAGAGAAAGGATTTATGAAATGAAAGTCTAGATATTTTATAATAATAAATATTTATAATGGAGAATAATAATAATAATGTTAAACATTATAAATAAGATTTGGTGGTGAACGTAATAGATTTTGATAGGATTCACCAAATAAAAGCCTTTATATGCTTCTCGACTCGAGATTTCGAGATATTTTTAATTCTCATCTTCATCGTCTACAAAATGTACATATAAATAAAGATTAGTTTTCGATATACAGTAAAAGTATAAAATCCATTGTAACAAAATAAAAATAAAAAACATACGTTAATCGAATTAATAAAGGTAGTCATTAATATACACATATGTACATATAAATTTTATAGGCGTATTCATTATATAAAATTTATATGTACATATGCTGTATATTATACTACCTTTATTAATTTTCGATGTACGTATGTTTTTTATTTTTATTTTGTTACAATATTTTATACTTTTTACTGTATATCGAAAACTAATCTTTTATTTATATGTACTTTTGTAGACGGATGAAGATGAGACATTAAAATATCTCGAAACGTCTCCGGAGTCGAACATATAAACTTTTTATTTCTGAACCTCCTATCAAAATCTATGTTAAACATTATGTTAGGCGCAATTTGAGACACGTAGAGCGCGTGTGAGGTGGCGCAGCACAGCGCGTTCTTTTGTAAACTATACGAGTCAATAGAGTGGCGCAGGCTTGGCAACGCAGCGCGACCTGACACGATTCGCGTCGGCTGACAGTCGCGTGACGCAGTAGATTAGTTACAGTTTTTCGTGCTACTTTTGTGAATTACCTTTTTTTTTTTATTAAAAATGGTAGAAGAGAAGTTAATAGAGGCTGTAAGGGAATACGAGGAGCTTTACGATACAAAACATGCTAATTATATGAAGACAAAACTGAAGAATCGGATTTGGAATGATATTGCAAATGAATTAAGTTTAAAAAATGGTAAGTATAAATATATTTTGAATATTATACTTTTTGTATTTTAATACAAATATCGTGCCAATATTCCTCATTCGTATATAGGGTGGTCCCATTTTCGTGTGTTTTACGGGGTTTCTCACAAAAGTAATTTCTTCTAGCATTTTTAGATTCTAAGATATAGGAGGACATGTTTGAAAATTGTACATTTTCAGAAATCCCTCGAACGTATCTCGCCTATCCGATTAGATATCGAAAAGATGGAATTTTTTTTTATTTAAGGCATCTGAGGCTATTTAGACATCGTCCCTATTTATTTCAATTGATTGGTAGCCACTAGTCATTCGCCCAGGGGCGCCAGAATTTGGGGGCATCATTTCCTGCACCAATGCAGTGTGGAAATTGTCATTTTTGTTCAAACTCTGTCGCTATTTATTGTCATATTTCTGTTGTTGGTTCAGGTAAAAATAATTCGGTTACATATTATTCCATACAGCGATAGCTACTTCTTGAACACTACACTGTGCGATCTCCCATCAGGTAGTAGGCAATACTTCTGTACCTGTTCCCAAAAGTCAAATATCTGAAACAAAACCAACTCATGTCAGATATATTGTAAAAAATTGTTGCGTCAAAGAACAATTTTTATAATTAAAAATAAAAAATTGATTACTCCCTTATTTTGTTTTTCAATTATATTCTTAATAATTGTTCCAGGAGAAGATGCAAAAAATGTGTGGCTCAAATTAAGAGGTAGCTATCGAGATGCACGACGAAGACAACTGAGATGTATGAAAAGTGGAGGTAAAAAGATCAAGCCATGGAGGTTTCAGAAGCAGATGTCGTTTCTGGAACCATATATGTCAACTGGACCGCGTGAAGGAAACGCAAACGATAGCGATGGCGATTCATCTACACAGGCAGTAAGCCTCGAGGAAGTTCAGTGGGGGAATTTACCCGAAAGTGAGAACCCTCAACAATCCAACGATGCTGTTATTTATAGAGACGATTCCGACGAATCCAGTAGGGCAACGAAACGTGCATTATCTCAAACTCCAGGGGTTAGAAGAAAACAGGACGAGATGCAGAGTTTACTGAATCGGTCTCTACAGCAGTCAGATGAAAGTGCAAATCAACGGGCGGAAGAAAGATGGAAATTAGAATCACAGGACAGTCTCATAGATGATCCTCTATATCATTTTTTCATTTCTAT
The DNA here is from genome assembly GCA_023213315.1 of Euborellia annulipes. NCBI lineage: Eukaryota > Metazoa > Arthropoda > Insecta > Dermaptera > Anisolabididae > Euborellia > Euborellia annulipes. The sequence continues at coordinate 30,372 of JAKCPI010012809.1, read as the reverse complement.
GTACCAACTAACAAAAAAAATGCCCCTAAATTATCAGCATAGAGTGAGGGTCCAACTTTTCCAGGCTGTGTCACAAGCTGAAGAGGAAATCATGGACAAGACATAACAATTTCCTCAGCCTCAGATTGGTCAAAGCCTTGTTGCAAGCCAGGTTCAAGAGATCCTCCCAATTTTATTATTTTCTCTTATTAATAATTATTTTGTATTCTATTTAAAAAGATATAAGTATGCATGTATTAAAAGAAAAAAAATAATAAATTGAATTGTTTTAAACCAAAAATATATACTGTATATTCAAAATTTTGATTGAATATAAAACTCTTTATTTGATATGACATATTTTATATCTATGATCAGATGCCATTGTCGGGGTCGCTTGCCCCCCGTAGCGCCTTCACTGGAGGCCTGACAGCAAAAACATTTCACTTGAAGGGGGCGCCAGCAGTGCCGGTTGCAAGATGGAGGCATTCGAAATCTCGGGGCCCTCCGAGCTAATAACCGACGGGAGGGGGGGGGGGGGGCTTTGCTAATTTTGCCACACTTCTGACTTTCCCTTCTTGCTTAATGTCTGATACTGTACTATTATCAAAAGCATATATTTCTATGGATGTGTAAGTACTTATCAGATTATGATTAAATTTTAGAAAAAACTTTCATAATCTTAAATTTATAGAAATTTGTTGGTTCAAATCTGTATTTCACGCTTTGAAATGTTTTATAACAGAGTATATGTATATATACAATTTTCAAGCTCAGAGACCCACATCTTGTGGGTACGTGGATGGCGACCACGAGCTGCCCTAGCTGGGACTGGCAGTACTTCTGTTCTTTCCATGTCAGTCTCTTCCCTTCTATATTTTCAACAGGCGTCAGACCGTGGGACGGACCGGCCTGTTCTTTTTCTTCCCGGTCGCCCGGGCCCATGAACCGCCGACCCCCTACCGCTGGATTTAAGGCGAAGAAGAAGAAGATGTATATATACAATTTTGAAATAGTATCTGGTGGCTTTTGAATTTTGGCGCTCTAATTTCAGAAAAAGAAAAAATCGAGGCAGTCCAGGTGAAGCCAGTTTATTCCCTGGGTGAAGCTAATGTCAGACTTTTCCTGATGCAATCTAATTTTAATATTATCAACCTGTCTATCTTTTACAGAGAATAATTTATTAACTCTAAAAACAGTCTTTAAATAAAATGACATCTCAGACCGAAAGATCTTAGATACAATATATATATTATGAAATAATTCCACTTTAAAAAAATTTGTATGCTCATTGTGGTCATCTTGACTTCACAATACTTTTAAACATTTCTAACTTCATACTTGTCATTGAAAAGTTTAATGAATTTTTAACCTAGATATATATCTACAAATATTACACGTGCTACATGTTAATAATTAAATTTTAAATAAAATGGGCAAAAAGACAAAATTTGGAAAACAACGTATCGATCGTTTCTATAAACTTGCCAAAGAAACAGGTAATTATTGATCATAACACTTTTATAAAATATATATATATTTGATTATTATAATTCACTATCTCCTATTTTTTTAAAAGGTTTTAGGTCTCGGGCTGCTTTTAAATTAATCCAATTAAATCGTAAATTCGAATTTCTTCAGAAATCTCGAGTATGTATCGATTTATGTGCGGCTCCGGGTGGTTGGATGCAGGTGGCTGTTCAAAATATGCCTGTGTCCAGCATAGTGATAGGTAAGAATATTGCTTTTTTTTTTTTTGTTTTAATTTTTACTAATTATTTATATTCTTTAGGCGTTGATTTATATCCCATTCAACCAATTCCTGGATGCATCTCACTTCAGCAAGATATAACAACAGATAAATGTCGAGTTGCTCTTACAAAGGAACTCCAAACATGGAAGGCTGATATTGTTTTAAATGATGGCTCTCCAAAATTAGGTATTATTTTCTATTTTATAAAAGTCTATATGAGACCGTGTATCTTTTGTAGGAAGAATTTGTGTCCAGCACAAGCCTGATAAGTAAATCATTAAAAAATGTTTGCTTTCTCATTTCAATTATTGATTGGTGGAGTTATTTATGAAAAATCCAAGTTAAATCACCAATCCAGCATATAATTATATTTAAGATTTCTCATTTGAGAAGAAAGGACTCCCGTCCTCAAATTCACCCATAAAGTTAGGGCTTCTAAGTTAAATTAATTTTCTAAACATGGAATTTTACTCCATATGACTTTGATTTCCCAAATTTATCCTTTCCTTTCAGTTATATATATATATATCCATGTTCTTTTCTCATAAGAATTACACGCAAAACAAATATTTTGAACACCACTATTTCTCATTTAAATATGTTCATATAATCATTCATCAGTTTACTCAAATGTCATTCATTTTAAGTCTTTATTTATTTCTTATACTTTCTTCCTCTCTCTCATTCATCCACCTATTTCTCATCTTCTATTCCATTCCTTTCTTTTTTCCTATACAAAATCTGTTTTGTTGATCATTTTTTGAATCTAAAAGTTTATCTTGGATGTTTCTCTCATACAAAACCAACTCATTTTATTTTATTTTTTTATATAAATAAATATTTATTCACTTAGAAATGTATATGAATTATTAAACTTTTAATTATATATATTGACTGGCTAATGAACAGTCTGAGCATTAGTTGAAAAAATTCCATCCTTTTCAAACAAGGCTTTACCTAGTTAATTATATAAATTTTCCTCGCGGCTCACATACGCGATGTATATAATATCTTAAATATTGTTTATGTGATTTATTATTTTTTATTTTTTGTTCTTAATTTCAACACTTTCATGTCACTGTCTACAAATTACTTCATTATTTTAGGGACTTACATTCAGTAATGGAGAAACTAGAGTCATATACCAGGGTGGTAACCCTCCTAGATATAGATACATATAAATATAATTCTTTCTTAGTGAAATATTATTTAGATTACTTGCATTACTAAAGAGTAAACAAGTACTATATTTTCAAAATGATTATTTTAAATTCTTCTTTCTGTTAAATGATTATTTGAAAAAATTTAACTTTTCTTTTTTTTTCATAGGAAAAAACTGGATTCATGATGCTTATCAACAAGCTTGTCTCACTTTAAGTGCGCTTAAATTGGCATCCGAATTCCTCAAAGCAGGAGGATGGTTTGTGACCAAATTATTTAGATCTAAAGATTATAATCCTCTTCTGTGGGTATTTAAACAATTATTCAAAAAGGTAATTTACTCTCTAATTTTTTATTTAGAGATTTTTACTAATTCATAAATGTATGAATTTTCCATTTAATATTATAATACTGTATTAATATAATTTTTAATTTAATATTTAAGTATCTTTAACAAGTCACTGTTTTTTTTTGCATGGAAATTAATATGTTATTAAAAGAATTTACAGTAAAAGAGTAGGATACAAGATCAGCAAATAGGCAACTCAAGTTAAAAAATTGATTATCCATTGCTATTTTTCAGCCACTTTTATTTTATTTTATTAAATGCCAATCAATTCAAGCAATTTCGGCGAACTATCTAGACCATTTTCAAAGTTGACTTGCGAGACAATGAATTTAAAATTATTAGGCAACCAATACAAATTTGAACTTTAAATGTATATTATTTATTTAGAATTCTTTCTGAAGGATTTTTATTCTTTATGGGTCATTGCTTAGCATAATCAAAGGTTACTTACTTTACAACACCATTCTGAGAGAATGGTAGCAACTCACTTGACGCCTAGAATAATAAAATATATATATATATATATGAGTTTTATTGAGGTTTCACTGGCAGTCTAGTTTTTTTGATCTACCAATACCTTTTTAGACAAATTAACAAAATTTGATAATTAAGAAGAATTGCTTTTATTTGCCATATATTGTCATATATATGAACTAAGTCGCTTTTATATTTAAATTTATTTAAAAGCCTAATTTTATCAGGCAAAAATATTATAAGTACAGTGAGTTGAACTTTTAAAGCTCCTCCATTCGTTTTCTTGTGTGATTATTTCATTGTTTTTATAAAAGAAGATAGAAATTTTTATTTGAATTCTGTTCCAAGTTTGAATCACAAAGTTTTCATTAAAAATTTAAACAAAAAAAAAACAATGAAATAATCACATGCTTCTCACTGTACTTCACTTTTATTTATTTATTTACCACTCGGTCGTTAATCTTCTATCTATACTCAATCCCATCAAACATACATCAACAAGCACAAGAGTTAAAAAAAAAGATTTTTAGATTTTAAGGGTAGTTAATATCCTGATTGATTGAATAAACGGTTAATTTTATTTACTTATGGATATATCCGTATGTACTTATACATTATTATTATGCATTGAAAACTCCCTTGCTCTAGTTTGCTTACAACATTATTTGTTACAATAAAATTAATAATTTTTATTACCAAATTATTTCTTTATTTTTAGGTACATTCCACTAAACCTCAAGCATCAAGAAAAGAATCTGCAGAAATTTTCGTTGTTTGTCAATATTTTAAAGCGCCAGATAAATTAGATCCAAAATTTTTTGATCCTAAATATGTTTTTGAAGAATTAAATTTAGAATCGAACAATGCACTTCGAGTTTATCATCCAGAAAAACAAAAGAAAGCGAAAGCTGAAGGATATCCTGAAAATGATTATACTCTTCACCATAAACTTTCAGTTACAGATTTTCTTAAATTAGAAACTCCAGTCGAAGGTCTTCAAAAGGCTTCAGAAGTAATTATTATTATTATCATTATTATTATTATTGATTTTAATTATTTTTATATAATAATAATTCTTTGATATTTTTAGATTATTATTAATGATGATGAAATTTTGAATCATGAATTAACTACAAAAGAAATAAAAGAATGTTTAAAAGATATTAAAGTATTAGGAAGAAAAGATTTACGAAGTATAATGAATTGGTGGAAACAGATGAAAAAATTAAAAGAATCAATAGACGAAACTCAAAGTAAAGAAGAGACGAAAACAAAAGAACTTCCGGATGATAAAGATGAAGATGAAGAGGAGCTCGATAAAATAGAAAAACACATTGAAGAACTCGATGTAATTAACTTCCTAATACTCATATATATATAAATTAAACTAGTGCTTTGCAAATTTTAATAAATAAGTCACGCCTAATATTATTTCGTATTAAATTTGACATTTAGAGGATTAATAATGAGGAGAAATTGCATTTTTGCCTTTTCTTTGTTTCAAAATATTTATATATTTTAAACCAAACTTGACATCTTTAACGATCTGGGGAATACTCTAAATAAAACTAAAAGAGGCAACCTCTCGATATTTTCCATCTCTTTGAACGTCTTTTTTTATTTCTTCATTATCTATTATATTGATATTTGTGCTATGAAGTAATTTAATTCATTTTTTTTTTCAAGCCTACAATCTCTTTTAATGAGTTTTAGGTACAGGGAGCCAAAAAAAAAAATTTCTATTTATGAGGATATGGTAATATGGGCAGCTAAGGCGAAAAACAAAATAACAGTCTATTTTTTATCGACGTTTCGAGTGCCGATCGCACTCTTCATCAGGACAAAAATGATGTCAAATTGTCAGGTTAGTTGTAATGGCAGGGTAGCAACGTTTTTATCAATTTTTATTTATTCTCTGTTTCGAGGTTGAAACAGTAAAGAGAATTTTTCAACGGAATAAAAATGGATTGAAGCAACGTTGCTACTACACTGCCATGTCAACTAACTTGACAATTTGACATCATTTTTGTCCTGATGAAGTGCTATCGGCACTCGAAAAAAATAGACTTTAATTTTTTTTGTCGCCTTGGCTCCCCATATTATCATATCCTCATAAATAGAAAATTTTTTTAATATCTGCTTAGCCTTTTTATTCATCCTTTTACATATTGATTCGGCTATTCACCTCGCTTATAATAATAATAATAAAAGATGGAAATCTGAAAGCTCTGTCCAGTACATTATTAGTACAGGAATAGTATACATAAATATATTTTTGTTTGAGGGTGTGACAAAAATTTGAATTATTTCCTAAACTTTCTAATTTAATAAATTTCTTGATTTTTTTTTTAAGGAAGAACAAAGGAAAGAATTGAAAAGAAAGAGGAAAAAAACAAACAAAGAAAAAAGAAAATTACAAAATAAACTTGATTTAAAAATGGTATTAAAAGGAGATGAGGGACCGAAATTAGAAGACGATGAAAATATATTTGAATTAAAAAAAATAGAAACAAAACAAGCATTAAATTCAATTTCTGATCAAAAGCCCGATTTATTGGCTGAATCCGATAATTCTGATGATGAAGCACCCAAACGGAAAATTATTAAGTATGATCGATATGCAGATAATCGATTGCATAGCTCTGGGACTTATTATGTGGGATCTGATAGCGAGGATCAAGCAAATAATTCTTCTGATGAAGATATTTTTGAAAATGAAGAAGTTCAGGAAGAACTAGGTAATATAATACGTTTTTGTGATAATAGAGTTAGTCCAAGCCAGGCTAAAAAATTTAAGAGGAAAAGGGATGTCTTTTAAAAAAAATTCTGGGATACTTAAATAAAAATCTGGTGTGACTGGCGCACAGCACACAACTTTCTCTTACCTTCGGTAATCGAAAGTTGTGTTCTGTGCTTGTCACACCAGATTTTTTGTGTCGACATATATTTAGTTCCCGACAGTACGGAACATTGGAATTCAGATGTAAAATTTATAAGTATGGGAAAATATTTATATTTTGTTACCATGGCAACCATTTCTCCTATCCTTCCCTATGAAATACAAGAGTAAAGTGGTCTTCAGAAGATTTCAATCGCAAAATGAGAATATACATTTTAAAGAGCATCTAAAAAATAATTGATTTTTGAATTTAAAAAAAAATCGTTGGAGCAAATTTTGAGAAAATCGAAAAAAACTGAAAAAGTACATCAGTAAAGTACTAGTACTCTTTGGCCGATTTTGATTAAAAGCTTATTTTCCGGTCCAGGAGGGTGTTTAACTTAAATATAAAATTTCAGCCTCATAGCTCAATTCCTTCATGCTTAAAATTGAACACAGACACACCCACACACCCACACACCCACCCACACACACACACACACACACACAGACAGACCATGTCGCGAAAATCACTTTTTTGGATTCAGGGGACCTCAAAACGTGAAGATCCATCAAAATCTCGACATCGAATTTTTGACATGAATCCAATACTTTCTCTCTATATATATATTACATATATACATAGGTAAGAGAAAGTAAAAATACTTGAGTTCGGGTAAACAGTATTTGGATAAAATACAATGTTTTGATTGACTTAATGAAAAATTTGCGGAGCACTTAAATTATTTAGTCAAAAAAGAAACAAAAACGTATAAACATGGCTTTTATTAAAAATTAAACTAATTTCTCGAATGTGGAAGTGGCTGTAATTGATATATTAGAACAATGGCAGGAGATGGCAGCCAACTCCTGATTGTCTGATGATGGTCGAATAAATTTGGACCGAAACGTCGCGAATCTTTGGGAATTTCATTGATTTAGAAACACTCCTTCCTGGCTGCCACCTCCTGCCATTCTAAAATTAAACTAATATCATACAGGGTGGCCCAGAAAGGAATTTACTTTTGGAATAAAAAAAAACTATTATATTTAAATAAGAAATTATATATAATATTTAAGATATTATATATATCGCGTAGGTAAACCGCGAAACGGAGATTTATATAATTAGATATTACTTCATGTACCCGAAAAAAGATATAAGGGGGTGCCGCCGGGAGTCGAACCACGGATCCACCGATTTGCCCTCAGTGTGCCCTTACCGTAAGGTTCGACTCCCGGCGGCACCCCCTTATATCTTTTTTCGGGTACATGAAGTAATATCTAATTATATATTATATGGACCCTGTTATGCAATGGTGTGTCAAAGACCAAAAAAATTCAAAAATGAGTTAAGCACCGAATATTGTTTCAAATGCTATAATTAATAGTATTTTTTATGAAACATGTCCTAAAAAAATTTATATTTAATTTTACTTGTACAATTGACAAGATAAATTATATATAATCCAATGTAAACAAAAAACTTTATTGTTGATTTTCTCAAAACTCGATGTTTGGTCTTTGACACACCATTGCATAACAGGGTCCATATTTAAAGTCGTTCAATTTTTTGCAATGTTAATTTATTTAATTGCAATTTTATTTTTTGAAAATCAAATTTTAAGATTAGTCCCTGGCGGTTTCGACAGAACATAAGAGTTTCTTCATTTCTTGCTGTAAATTCAACTTCATTTTCCGTTGTCGAATTGTTGGACTATCCTTTGCTTTTAAGGTGTCCCCATAAAAAAAGTCCGTTGCAGTTAAATTGAGGCCCCTTTGAGACTAGAATATCCCACCTCTTCGGGAAATCAGTTTTTGAGGAATTTAATCTCGATTCAAAGTCTGCTGGGTTTAATTCCTGCACTAATTGAAACTTAAAAGATATGATATTTCATACCGAGGTGCAAAATTCTCAGCAACGAGGATCTAGACACACCTAGAGGAGAGTAACGTTTACGTGAAAGAGGGGTCAAAACTCTAAACCCTCCTTTCCTTGTTGTTCCACTGTTTAATGTGATCGTGGAGCGATATATTGTTAAAATGAAAATGTATGAACATGTTTGTTAATGAGAAAAAAATACTAGTAAAAAAAAAACAATACTTTCTCTATTTATTTCAATATAGGTTTTAATTTATAATATTTCTTTTTTTTTTAATTTTCTAATTAATAATATTTCTGATTTAATTATAGAGTTTAGTGAAACCGAATTAAGCGAAGCCGAGAGCGATTCAAATGAAAAAGAAAAAGAAGACCATCCACTTATTAGCGATTTAGATCCTTCTACGAAAAAACAAAAAAAAATTAATAAAGCCCAATTATGGTTTGAAAAGGTGTGTTATTTCACAGTGATATTAATAGTTAATTACTTTATATTTATATTTATATTTTTTATAGGATATTTTCAAAAATGAGGACGACGAAAAAATTGAAGACATTGAATTAGATAATATGATTAATACGTATAAAGGCAAAGGAGCTAAAATTTTAGGACAAGAGGCCATTAAGGAAGAAAATAGTAAAGATGTTAAAAAACCTAAGGAAAAAACTAAAGTAATTATTCCAAAAAATGATTCCTCGGACGAAGATTCGAGTGATGAGGAAATTAAGAATGAAGATGATGATTCAGATAGCGATTATGACATTGAAAGTGCAATGAATATCAAAAATAAGCCTGTAAAAGAGAAGGCAGGATTTGAAATCGTACCAAAAGAAGAAGGTAATATAAATTTCACAACCTTTTAATATAATAATTAAAGGAAATACTCTTTGATCTCTTTTACAATCTTTTCTGTCCTATTTTAATTTTGTATTGCCCTTGAATAAGATTAATCAATTAATAATTTTTTGCTTTTGTTTAAAGGAAAACAAAAAAAACGGAAATTAAATGTTGAAGGGATGGCTTTAGCTACAATGATGATAACTTCTAAAAAATTAAAAAGAGATATTATTGATGATGGATGGAATCGGTTTGCCTTCAACGACGAAAAACTTCCCGATTGGTTCAAAGAAGATGAAGAAAAACACATGAGAAAACAAGCACCAGTCTCTAAGGTAAAAATGACTAGGCTAATTTGTTTGTTTTGACTGACATTAGTTTCGTAAAAATTAGTGATTCTCAGACTAGACAATCATTAAAATTTAAAATTTGGTAATAAAAAAAATATATATGAATTTTTCAAAATACATATAATTGTTTAGCTAAATATTTTTCGAGATCTATTATTTGAATAAGATAATAGTATTCAAAATACCTCAATTCGGACTTTAATTGAGTCATAGATATATTTAACAAGACATGTGAGTGTTTTTTATTGATGAGGCCAAACATCCCATGGCCCCCGGGAATCGAACCCAGGATCTCCGCCTTTCCGGGGCATTAGGCATGCCTATGCCCCGGAAAGGCGGAGATCCTGGGTTCGATTCCCGGGGGCCATGGGATGTTTGGCCTCATCAATAAAAAACACTCACATGTCTTGTTAAATATATCTATGACTCAGTTAAAGTCCGAATCGAGGTATTTTGAATACTATTATCTTATTCAAATAATAGATCTCGAAAAATATTTAGCTATAACTTAACCCCGCTGCCCTCTGGGCTTTGCTGCTTACAGTAGTGAAAAAGTAAGTGAAAAATTTTTCTTTAAAGTTTTTCACGTTTTCGTTACGAGTTAGTAACTACCCCCCCCCCCCCCAAACCCACTGGTTATCTTGCGCGACTAACTGCATATAAGGGGAAGTGAGTTTTATTGGTGCAGGTCGAGGGTCCGGTGGCCTGGTGCAATGGATAGCACGCCTATGCCCCGGAAAGGCGGAGATCCTGGGTTCGATTCCCGGGGGCCATGGGATGTTTGGCCTCATCAATAAAAAACACTCACATGTCTTGTTAAATATAATTGTTTAGTTTGATGGTTGTAAATATTCGATTAGAAGAGGACGGGAGTCTTTTCGGGACGCGGTTGCCTGGTAAAATAAACTTTATATCCTGTCGCCGACAATTCGAGTGCTTGTCGCACTCATGTTCAGGGCACGCAGAATTGTCAAAAATAACTTCAGTTGGTGTGGTACTGCATATTATTATCCTGTATAAACATGTTTGTATTAATTTGCATCGTCATAAAAGTGTGCAATAAATACAACCATTAACGACCAACTATGCGACTGAGACTGCATTAAAACAACATCACTTTTTGTTTTAATGCAGTTTTGGTAGCATAGTCGGCTTTACCACTATATCTATTGATATGATAATATAAGGATAAAAATACCTTTATTTCAAATCTCAGCAATTATAGTTTCTGGAACAATTTTCACTTGCGTTTGTAGAATATCACACATAGTAGAGGGGTACCGCTACGTATTTCGTAACGAAATTATATTAATACAGCCCTTAATGAATGTTGCACCTCAAAAAATCTCATGGCTCTACTTGATATAGTTTCTCAGGTATTTTGATAGGACAGAGTATTGACAATTATATATATAGATATCTTCTTCTTTTTCTTTCCCGCGGTGCGAACTCGACGGATCGCACTCTTTTCCTATATACTGTATATATATATATTATATTTAGAGTGAAAGCATCCTATGTGTTTACGATATGACTATTTGATTGTTTTTATAAAAGAAGATGTAAATATTGGAATTCTCTTCTAAGTTGGAAGAGCTTTCAATATTTTTTTTAAACAATAAAATAATGACATGAGTAAACGTATTGAGCCGAGCTGTACTTATATTATAAATGTAGAAAAATTATATCACCTGTCACTTACCGTCTTGCTTATTTACACTTACAAATTACACCTTCCCAAATTATTTGCTATACCAACTTCTTATTCAGATTGTACATAATTGTTTTACTCATGCCCACTTTTAAATGCTAAATCTTTTGGTGCATTTGCTTCTCACCGAGAAGTTTAGACTGATGCATTTCATTTTATTGACAGTAAAAACATTATATGTTCGTCATTTAATTTCAGGAATTGGTACAAGAATATAAAGAAAGGATGAAGGAAATTAATGTTCGTCCGATTAAGAAAGTCGTTGAAGCCAAAGCAAGAAAGAAGTATCGCACCATGAAAAAACTGGACCGTGCAAAGAAGAAAATTGAAGCAGTTATGGACAACCCTGATGTTCCAGATCGTGATAAAGCCAGACAAATTAAAAAGTATAAAATATATTTTATTTAGTTATTTAATTTATTTATATTAATTGTTCAAATGTTTTATTTTAGATTATATCAAAAAGCCCAAAGCAATAAGAAGAAAGAGATTAAATATGTTGTGGCTAAAAAGAGTTTAGCTACGAAAAAAGGTGGCCGACCAGCAGGACTCAAAGGACCTTATCGTGTTGTTGATCCTAGAATGAAGAAAGATACTAGAAAAGAAAAACAATTTATGAAAAAAGGGAAAGGTAAAGGTAAAGGAACAGGTAGAGGTAGAGGTAAAGCTGGGCGGGGTAAAAAAAAAGGTTAAAGTTAAAGTTCCTCTGATAGGAAGTTACTGTTTAATCTTTTGATTAATTTTTATATAATTGCCAACTCTTTGGATGCATTTTTCTGTAAAATATCTCTGAATAAAGTCTTAATAATATTGCCATCCAATTCCGATCACTTATCTTATTCAAAGTTTGTTTCAATTAGAAAATCCAGTTCCTAATATCATATAGTCACTCGCCACTTAAAGAATATTAATATTCATTCATTGATATTCGATAGAAGTTTAAAGATTCTATAAGAGGAAGCGCTTATTTAATTGTTTTTGATTGATTTTTATATAATTGCCAAGTTTGTGAATGTATTTCTATCTTTTTCTGTAAAATATCACTGAATAAAGTCTTAACTTTCTTGCAATTCAATTCCGATCGGTTATCTTATTTAAAGTGGGCCTATGTTCCAATTAGATGGAACTGACCAAATAGTGTATAATTCCTTTATTTTCGTTTGCATCAACACATCTTAGATCTTAAGCTTGTCTTACATTTTACAAGTGAATTTTGAATAGTTTAATCAGGTCTTAAGATCCTCAATTTGTGCCTTCATAAATAATAATAACAATAAAATATATATTCGTTGATATAGGACAGAGGAGTTGGCAGCCAATTTTAGAGCCTCTATATTAAAGAAAAACTTTCAATTCTGGATACGTTTCGGCATTAGTAGTATAAAACCGAAACGTATCCAGAATATAGAGGCTCTAAAATTGATTACCAGCTCCTCTGTCCTATATCAACCTATATCTACAGCCACCTTAATCTTATATCAAAATATATATTTATTTAAAAAAAAATATATATTCTATATATAAATAGTTAAATAGGTAAAATGCCACATTTCGCTTTTTTGGATATGGAAGGCTTAAGGTAAGCTTAAGATCTAAGATATTTTGGTGCAAATTAATGTTTCCATTTCTCTTCACCTTCAAAATTACAATAATCTATGAAGGAATACATTTTAATAAAATTGGTGAAATTTTACTAAAAAAAAATATTGATATACTTTAAAATTCAAAAATCAATTATTTTTTACATGCTCTTTAAAATGTATAGGAGAAATGGTTGCCATGGTAACAAAATATAAATATTATCCCATGCTTATACATTTTACATCTTGAATTATAATATATAGAGGGCTCGCTGGTGTAGTGAGCTAGGGTGTCAGCTTCTGCAAAGAGATCCCTGTTCAAATCCTTGGCATGCGGGATTTTTCATTAAATAAAAATATTTATTTAATGTAAACAAATCCTCAAGCAAGCCCTGGATTGGAATATAGGATCTTTCCACAATAGCCCTCAGGCAACTCTACGAGGAGAGGGAGTTGCTGTGACATCCCGTCCTGTGGAAGGGACGTAAAGAAGGTTCCCTCTCAGTGATGCATTCTTCGAAAGGAGTAGGCTACACGCCGGTGCTGAGGGAGTCCCTCCTCAAACTAGGACATCCTCCCTAGCATAGAATAGGTTGGATATAAGGAGCCGGTTGGAACCAGAAATAAAGGATTAGTTCACTAGCTAGAGACGAGAGCAGGAGGAGGAGCTAGAGATAGGAAATGATGTAACTTCACGGGGTGCCGGTAGATGGCTACGGCCAGAGGCCGGTTGGGTTTGAGTGTGTGTCTCCGTACACGTAAGCACCTCGGGTAAATAAACGGGGATCCCGATAGGAATTTCAAAAATAAATAAAAATAAAATAAAATAAATTATAATATATCGGCGGAAACTAAATATATGTGGACACGAAAAATCTGGTGTGACAAGCACAGAACACAACTTTGGATTACCGAAGGTAAGAGAAAGTTGTGTACTGTGCGACCAGTCACACCTGATTTTTTCACTTTCTTTTAATATATTCCTTTTTTTCATGATGGAGATCGAAACTAATAATAATAAATACATTCTTTATTATCCAATCCTTTTAAAATTTCACCTATTTTCTCTAGTAGTTTTATATTAGACATAATTTAACCGAGGAAGCGTTTAGAATAATGGACCAAATCCCTTTAACGGGCCATAGTAGATATATAGGACAGACGCTAGTTGAAAACTAGGTTAGTGGAAAGGGAGATGTCTGGGCAACATCGATCGTTTCTCCCTTTTCACTCTATCATCTTGGCAGGGTGACTTAAATCTGATCCCAAGGAAGAGATTGAAAAGGAATAAAGCTGTTAAAACCAATCCCTTCACTGAATCAAATCCTGATATATTTTCTTTTATAAAAGTGAAGAAAAAAATTTATTTCCATCATATTAAGATAGAGTTCAGGGACATATTTTTTTTTAATAAATCATCTATTTGATTCTTTTTAAACTTGATATGTTATTTGAAATTCAATTTCAATAAACAAATTTAATTTCTACAATTGCGGAGATATGCTGTTTGATATTGTCAACAATGTTATTCTCTTGGATTCCGTTTTTGCACACATTCTCAAAAATAACGACATACAGTAGATGCCTGTTATGAAAGGAGAACATTATTGTATTCTTGAATAAAAAGTTTTATGAAAGTTGAATCACATTGTCGAGATCATGATAGAGTTTACGAGTATATAATAAAAACAGAAATATTAAATTTGTGATGTAGGCCTATATTAAAATTATTTTGACTTTATATGATATTTTTTTTTTTAACCCTCACACTTTTTTCTCATTCACTCTCACATTCACACAGTCTTTTCGGCAACTTAGGCCATTTAAGACTTTTACGATAACCGTTATTTAATAATATATATTTATTTGGGGTCCAGGCCTTCTTATTTAAGCCATTTGGTATCCAAATGGCCCAAATAAAATCATCGGACTGCCTGGGGTCCGAACCCGCGACGTTTGGTATACGAGGTTCCCTAACCTCTACACCAAGCCCCGAGGGCTTATATGATATTGAAACACAGGACTTGGACACTGAATCTATGGATGAGAGCATTCAGGTGTTGATTGATAAAATTATACTATAGTGGCCATACAGTTAGGCTTAAATTATTATATATTGTATATTGTTAAATAAGACGAGTAGAAGATCATAGAAGACAGTATTAGGCCTACGGATTCTCCATTCCTTACAAAGGACCGCCCCTAATTTTTGCGAGGCTCTTAGCAAATCTGAAATTACGGGACCTTTTCTAATAATTAGAAAAAAAAAAACAAGTAAAATAACATTTCAAAATATTTTTTAAAGATTGTACATTTGTTTATTTGTATTTTAAATTTGCCTTCTCTCAAGCCCCATTTGCCCACACTTAAGGCGGCACTCTGCTTATCTACTATTATAAATATATACTGTGTTAAATAATAAACATAATAAATATTTGGGGGCCTATGCCTGCTCGGAGCCTGGGGCGGACCGCCCCCCACCCCCTCGGTACGTCTGTTCTTTATCTCAAGTTTTACCTTTTTTAGCCTCTTTTCCTTGTTTTTTTCCTATTTATTATCTAAAATGTTTTGACTATTATTCTTTGTTCGCTTTATCATTCATTGCCAAGGTCAGAGATTTATCGGATAACCGCATATTCTTTTTATATCCACCTACGCCGTTGTTTACGTCATTTTCGATGGGGGGGACGGCTGGCGGCGAAATGCCATGTAGCAATGCCCATCATTGACGTCAATGCTGAACAAATAGCTCTAGTGTGCAGAGAACCTTGAAACGATGGATTATTTGATTAACCTTCTGCTTTATATGGGCCAACTCAACATAATTGGCAACTTTTATATTGATCTCCGCATAAAAAGTTTAAATATGGCCCTTAAAGGAAATCCGTTGATATTTAAATAAATCATATATCTACCCTTATTGAAAATTATGATGAATTTATTCTCTATTCATTGTTGCAAAGAGGCCTGTAATAGCAGCTCTAACATTTTTTAAGCTAATTATTATACCCAGAACAGTACAGATTAAATTTTGTATAATTTGAATTTTTCGATAGTTTTATTTAATTTCTCAATTCGGTTATAGTAAAGTGAACTCGAGTGTAGCAAAAAATCACACTGGGGTGGAGATCCCGGGTGCGGAGTCCAAAGCCCCCCCCCCCCCATTTGGTATCCAAATGGCTTGAACAAAATCATCGGACTGCCTGGACAAAATATGTTATTCAATAGATATGTTAAGTATAATTATTAGGAACCGACCGAATATTCGGTTTCGGTTACGGTTTCGGCCAGTTTCGGCCAAAAATCATGGTTTCGGCCGTAGTTTCGGTTTCGGCCAAAAAGTGGCCGAACCTTTCGGCCGGCCGAAACTAGAGTCTGAAAAAATGGGATGAGACTCGCATGCAAAAAAAAAAGGTCAAATAATTTGCACTTGAGGAAGAAAAATTTTAGTCTCCCTAAAAAAAGGTAAAATGATTTTCACGGGAGGGAAAAAAAATTCAAAAAAAAAAAAAGGTAAAATGAATAAAAATTTTTATAGGAAATACAAGTTTCGGTTTCGGTTACGGTTTCGGCCGAAACTAAGGTTGAGGCCGAATATTCGGTTTCGGTTTCGGCTGAAAATCTTGTTTCGGTCGGACCCTAATAATTATATATATTATAGTTATGATACTATTATAAGAAATTAATGTTTAGTGGTAGATATTTAATAATTATTATCATTAAAATTAAAGGGAGCAGTCTTCTATCAAGAAACATTAAACAACAATTTTAAAAATTATAGAATTTTAGCAAACATCTCATTACTAAAAGAAGAGTTTAGAAAAATATTTATGATCAGGCTATAATAATACTTTGATTTGGTTTATTTTTCCTCTTTAATTTACTGTATATTCATTTTATAATTAGCGCCTACAATTGCCATCATAAAAAACAAAAAAAAAAAAACTCAAAATTTTATTAAGCTTTTCTAAAATATTTTTATTAAAAAAGTTTTCCATTGTTAAATCTTTAAATAACCATTTATTTATTGAATAAAATATTTTCTAAAGATTGTTTAATTAAATACGTCTAGAAATTTTTATTTTCAATATTTGGCATTAGTTTTCCCTAAATGATTGTTGTTAACATTCACTATGACATGGCAAAAAGTAACTTATTAAATATGTTAAAAAAAAGGTTTTAATACAGTATTAATGATCTGTGATTAAATAATATGTGTTTTATTAGACTAAATGTATATTGAAATCTCATTTGGAAATGGGATTTTTACTTTTTTATATTTATCTTTTATATATGCCTAACGAGCGAAGAGGAAGAGAGCATAAAAAAATCACTCCATCTAATTCATGAAGAAAAAAGGTAAATATAAATTATCTCTACCTATTTATTAATTTGGGATCCCTTCGAAATCATTGGTTTGATCATGTTTATGAAAATTATAAGTAATCCCAGGGCCGGATCTAGGGGGGGCAGTGGGTGCGTGGCCCCGGGCGGCGATATCAGGGGGCGGCAATTAAAGAAAGATTTCCTAAAAAAAGGTAAAATGATATGAATTTTGTATAGAAAATTTTAAGGATGGGGCGCAAATTAAATTTTGCCCCCCATAAAAAATCTCCTTGTTCCGGCCCTGAGTAATCCAGATGTAATAAATTCATATTTTTCTATTTCATTTTGTGGATAATTTGCTTCAGGGCCGGATCTAGAGGGGGGCAGTGGGTGCATTTGCCCCGGGCGGCATATATCAGGAGGCGGCAATTAAAGAAAGAATTACTAAAAAAAAAGGTAAAACAAGAAAAAGTTGAAATGACGCCACTGTTGCCATACTAACAAAATATAAATATTTTCCCATGTTTATAAATTTTACATCTTGAAATTGATTATATCGGTGGAAATTAAATAAATCTCGACACAAAAAAATCTGGTGTGAATAGCACAAAACACAACTTTCGATTACCGAAGGTAAGAGAAAGTTGTTTATTAAAGCTTTTGTGGTTTGAATTATTATTATTAGGGGAATTTTTAATTATAGACCACATTTTGTATTAATTATTTATTAAAAATATAAATACTGTTCATTTGGTATCCAAATGGCTTAAATAAAATCATCGGACTGCCTCAAGGCTTGGAACTGCCTGCTGTGTCATTCCGTCCTGTCGAAGGGACGTAAAGAAGGTTCCCACTAGTAACCGACCGAATATTCGGTTTCGGCCAGTTTCGGCCAAAATGTAGCCGAAACCAGAGTCTGAAAAAATGGGATGCGACTCGCACATGGGCGTACCCAGGATCAAATCTAGGGGGGGGGGGGGCATGGTCGTCCAGGGGGGACAGATCATGGTCGTCCAGATTGTGACATAGCTATTTTTTATATAGAGGAGAAAAGCCTTCGAATTAAAGGCATAAAAACCCTCGAGTCCTAACAAAAAAAAAACATTCCCCGTCCCCATACACCAATTTTGTTTCGTTTCATCACTTTATAAACATTTAATTTTTTTTTTTGCTTCTAGGGGGGGCAGCTGCCCCCCTGCCCCTCGCTGGGTACGCCCATGGACTCGCATGCAAAAAAAAAATCAAAAAAAAAAAAAAAAAGGTAAAATGAAAAAAAAAATTTTTATAGGAAATACAAGTTTCGGTTTCGGCCGAAACTAAGGTTGAGGCCGAATATTCGGTTTCGGTTTCGGCTGAAAATCTTGTTTCGGTCGGACCCTAGTTCCCACTCAGTGAGGCATTCTTCGAAAGGAGTAGGCTACACCGGTGCTGAAGGAGTCCCTCCTCAAACTAGGACATCCTCCCTAGCATAGTAGAGCTTAGGAAGGAAGAACCAAGAAATAAAGATTAGTTCACTAACTAGAAACATACGCAGGTGGAGTTAGAGAAAGGAAATAATGTAACTTCACGAGTTAGATAGCTTGGGTTTAAGGGTCTTCGTGCGCCAAAGTACCTTTGATAACTAAACGGGATCCCGAAAAGAATTTAAAATAATAATTTTTCAAAAATACCTTTTTTCTAAATTTAAGACAAACTCTATCTAGAAGTCGATAAAGAAGTCATTGCACTCTTTGGGAAGGAGACTTGCATGGGCGTAACTAGAGAATTTGACTGGGGGGAGGGGGCATGGGACCAGCTATCCTCTGGGGGGCCTGGAAAGCCCCATATTTTCTCAATTTTT
Organism: Euborellia annulipes; assembly: GCA_023213315.1. Classification (NCBI taxonomy): domain Eukaryota; kingdom Metazoa; phylum Arthropoda; class Insecta; order Dermaptera; family Anisolabididae; genus Euborellia; species Euborellia annulipes. Next base: position 11,251 of record JAKCPI010012809.1, on the reverse strand, counting down.
CTTGGGGCAGAGAGCTTTCTGGGGGAGGGGCCACAAGCCTTCTGGGGAATGCCGGCCCCCCCCCCCTAGTTATGACCATGGAGACTTGTAATTAATATCACCTTTTAAATTGATCCACACTATATGACTAATAATTTATGCAGAAAGGAGAGTATATATATATACTGATATGATAAAAATTATTTGTCTTTAAACTTCTGATTTTGTATGTTTATAATGTTAATGACCAATTATAAAGATAATTTAAATTCACAAAATATGTATTTATATTTAAAATATTAATTGATTCATTGTTCTTTACAGTCAGGAAGAGTTTATTGGCTTATTTTCTCAATACGGCAAAAAAAATATTGGTTCATTTTCTTCTAAATGAAGGTGAGCACTCTTTAATCTAAAAATGATTTAAGATAAAGTTATTTGCGAGATGAGTTCGTGAACTTGAACATTCCTGGAGTCAGTCTATTAAATCGGGGACCAAGGATAATGGTCGGCCATGAAAACGACGAGTTCTGGTTCTATTCCAGGAGAATATGCCTAATCAAACACGAGCTCATCTCACAAATATTTTTACTTTAAACATTATATCGAATGCTTTACTTACATGTTCATAGAAATTTATTAGAAAACTACCAACTATTCCAAACAAAGCTCTCTCTAGTTATTACTAAAAATTGTTTCCTTATATTTTATAAACCCTCAGAAAACAACATATTCCTTTGATTTTGAGGCTAAATATTTGTAAATTTAGACAAAAAACACTAGCAAAAGAAAAATTGTAAACATCCTGCTCGCTAATGTTTAGGCGGTATAACTAGTTTGCACCCATATATCCCTGCCTCACTAATGCCTTGTCATTCTATAATTTCCTTCAAAATAGTATTTTATTATTTATATCATTTTAAAATTATTTAGTCCTTTTTAATTTAGGAAATAACACTTTTTGATGAAATTCTTTAACCTTTGCTTCTTTTAGTTAATGAAATCCGGTAATAAATAAATGGATCTCTTTTTATGTTTTTTTTTATAGAACTTGGAAGATTAATCCTTTTTCTCATTTCTATAAGTTGTAAAGTTTGCATGTACCCCTTGACTTGACCTCTAGGCTATTCTTTTATTCATCAAACAGGATAAGGGGAGGGGGAGCTTTCCTCCCCCGGGAGATGAGGGTAGTTGGCCGTGGTCGTAAATCCCCGGCTAATGCCAAGGTTACGGCCTTGGCCATGACTCTCTGGTCCCCGGGCAGATCGATACCCACCACTTGGGCATCCTCATCGTCAGGAGACTGCGCCGATTCCGAAGGCGCAATTGGCATTTCCCGGAATCTGTCATCTCGCGCTGTTCGCTTACCTGGAAATGCTGCAGGTGGAAAAACGAGTGCGGGGACCTCTCGGGGGTGGATGAGCGAAAAACTAGGTCACACCGCCTTTCGGAAACGAGTAAACTGGGAAATTACTTGAGACGCAATTTCTATTTCCATCAAAACAGAGGTGTGAGTGGTTGACGTCTCGAAGGAAAAATTTACAGTCACTAAATTATTAAGATATATTAAATTATGCATTTTAAATTTAATTAAGGGTTGAAATGACAATAAAGTATAAGAATGGGGTTTAATTAATTTAAAAAGTATATCTTTCATAATCCACCGTTCATATAGGCCTATATAGTTTATTTTTTAGTGAAATTTTTCTCCCCTACACCCCTAAAGGTGTGCATTTCCTTGCATCAGTTAGCTATTTATCGACTTTGACGTCCATGCTTATTATGATATAAATAATTAATAATTTTTAATCTATATATGAAATAGCCTTTTGGATTCCATCTTGCAAAATAGAAATTTCTCTTTATTGAAGATTAGACTTGCAAACGTGCAATTTTATAGATATGTAAGGTCTTACGTAAATTATCTATAAATGCACTATTAATCTAATGTACACTCTGGGGCTCCAAACGGGTTATTTTTCTAAATTTACACTAAAAACAATAAAATTTGATTTGAATCTCGTAGACCCGGTTAATCAGGTCCCCACCTCAAATCAGGCTCTTTGGATTTTGGGGTGAGATTATCTTCCACTTTCCTACCCCATGCGGAGACCTTGGCAATGTTTTATTATTTGTTACAAGCTAGACCCGAACTCGAGTTGTGTTGAAACTTTATATTCTTAATTAGCAGCTTAGCCTCTTGTCTTCTCTTGAACTTTTAATAATTTTAGGTGGGGCCTTCAATTTTAGGTTTTAAATATTTCAGAGAATAGATAGGAGAAATGGTTGTATAATAATTTTAATTGCTCATTAAATTTTATTTTTATATTAATCACAAAAATTGATTTCTAACTAACGAGGAATAGAAAAATTTATCGACACAAACTGTCTAATCTAAAATTTGTCACTCCAGATTTTTAAAATTAATATAAAATGTAGGTGAATGATGAGAATTTTGTAAGTAATAGTTGAAGGGAATTTCAGATAAAAAATATTTTGTACCCAGGAAAGTGGTCCTCATTGATGGCAGGAATTATCACCCCAATATGAAAACGTACTATGTATGTATGTAATTCTGAAGATGTTACTCAAAATAGATGGATACTCAAATTATTCAAATCATCCGTTAAAAAAAAACAGCTTGAATATGTTCATCTCTCCAATTTGTGACGTTCCATATGTTAAATGACAAAATAGCTTCTTGAAGGGTGTATTTCCTCATTAGATTATTAAAGCATAGGCAAAAAGAAGTGTATTTTTAAAAGAATTTTTAACAAGCGTTAAAAAGTTGATACTTCTATTAATATGGAACGAAAAAGATCCTATATTTAGGATGTTAACCAAAACTGGTGTCTATAATTATGTTGAATTTTAAATACATAAGGACAATGTTATGCATGAAGGAACCAAGCGTCATAAACCTAAATCTGAGATAGGGGGCATTTCATTTGCACAATTGTAAACAAAACCAATGACAATGTCTTTTTTTTCTTGTTTTATACAAAAAAAAGTGCACAGAGTAATAATGTTGTGATTTAAATAAAGAAGTAGATCTTCTTTTTTCTCTAAAAGATGGCGGTCTTATCTCAATTTCGATCAGAATGGCGCTTGGTTACTTTATGCATAACATCGTCCATATAAAATTAAGGCAAACGACTGTGAATTATATAGCTGTTTTGACAGTCTAGTTCGGGAAGCTTTTGGGCGAAATATGATTTGATTCTTTTTGTACTACAAAAACTTTACTTGGCACCTTAAAAAATAGTTTTTAATAAAACAATATAACAAGCGCTCGCACCCTTTAGCGTTTCTATTTGTATTTTCACATTTCTAGAAACGGGCAGAAATGTTTTGTTCACAAATACTTTAAAATAAATATTTATTTAATTTTTTTTTTTATCTTTTCCAAGTATTATTGCGTTATAAAAATAAAATAAGTTGTTTTTAAAGTAAATAGTTTCTTGTAAAGATAAGAATTAAAAATAAGCGCCAAAACATAGCGCCTGATTTCTGCAACCAGCATATCTGATCTGGTGTTATGGTTACGTACAAATTAGGCTAACATAAAATAAGCCTTTATTTCTCTTGAATAAGTTTTATTCTTATTTTAAAAAAAGTTATTTTTTTTTTTTAATTTTGAGAAGCAGAAGATGAGATAATAAATCTAAAATTTGGGAGACTTATTAAAATAAGCGTGAAGCAAACAAAAGAACTTTTTTCGCTCTTAGCAATAATAGTAATAGTCTGGAGTGACTAGACATATCTTACCTACATAGGCACATATTTTATCTTACCTGCATAGGCGCCAGAAATTTTTGACCCCTTCTCCACCCAGTAATGAGGAAGTATAAGTAGTCTAATTAAATAAACCGATTTTCAAAGTGCGATATATTAAAAAAAAAAATTATTAGAGGAAATATATTACAACAATTTACATAATTAGTAATACTATAGAAAAAACACCAGAAAATACTTTTATTTTTTTAAATTCAATACAATTTCAAAATTGATACCGTCAAATTATTAAATTATACTCTAAGTATTATGTGGCTGTTTAGAAGTTAAATTATAGTTACAGTGGCGCAACCAGGATTTGCTCCTGGGGGGGGTTTTGACTAGACGCACAGCCCCTCTTTGCAGAGGCGTACCGAGGCAGTTGGGGGCCTGGGGCGGAACTAGAAGAGGGGGCCTTATATTGAATTTTTTTTTTTTTGGGGGGGGGTGGTCATCTTTTAATATCCCTCTCCTCCATACACAAAAACATTTTTAAAATACCGTATATCCCTGAACCCCAAGGGGTATTTTCATTAAATTTTCTTTTTTTTTATCTAAATTTTCCCATTTTTACTTGAGCCCCAAGGGCCCCGGGGCCTCTCAAAGAGAAATTTTCATTAAATTTTGTTTTTTTTTTTTATCCAAATTTTCCCATTTTTACTTGAGCCCCAAGGGCCCCGGGGCCTCTCAAAGAGAAATGTTCATTAAATTTTCTTTTTTTTTATCCAAATTTTCCCATTTTTACTTGAGCCCCAAGGGCCCCGGGGCCTCTAAAAGAGAAATTTTCAATAAATTTTGTTTTTACTTGAGCCCTGAGGGCCTCGGGGGCCTCTCAAAGGGAAATTTTTATTAAATTTTCTTTTTTTTTATCTAAATTTTCCCATTTTTACTTGAGCCCTGAGGGCCCCGGGGCCTTTCAAAGGGAAATTTTCATTAAATTTTTTTTTTTTATAAATATATGGGGGCCTATGCCGGCTCGGGGCGTGGGGCGGACCGCCCCCCTCGCCCCCCCCCCCCTCGGTACGCCACTGCCTCTTAGGCGGCAGGAGCGCCTAGATGGGGGTCTTCGGCCCCTGCCATCCCCCCCCCCCCAATGGCTCGGGTCCGCCGACATCGGACCTTCTCGGTCCAGGGAGATGTGTAACTTTAATATAAAATTTCATCCTCATAGCTCAATTCCTTCATGCTTTAAATTGAACCCAGCCAGACACACACACACACACACAGACAGACAGAACATGTTACGAAAACCAATTTTTTGAATTCAGGGGACCTCAAAACGTGAAGAACCATAAAAATTTCGACATCGAATTTTTGACATGAATCCAATACTTTATATATATATATATATTATCATAATTGTAGAGCTAAGAGAAAGTAAAGATAAATTTCGGGTGGGGGAGATGTATATTCCGAAACCCCTTCCCCCTCTTTCCTGGCTACGACGTGAAAAAACGAAATTCGATTTTAATACAAAAAAATTTAAAAAATTTACCTTTTCAGTTGTGAGATTAACTATTTCTTTGTCTTCTTCTCTATTCCTATTAGCACAATCTGTTGATTCTGAAGGTCCAACTTCACAATCTAATTCTTAAATGGAAAAGTATTTAAGTAATTGATTCACTAATTTTAAAATTTTTTTCAAATTTTACCTGCTTTCTTATTTTGAAAAAAATCTGAAATTAGTCTCCGCTACATAATTTTTATGAAATTAGCAATTAATGTTTTAATAATAAAAATAATTCGAATTTAAGTAAAATTTTTATTTAAATAATTGTCAAATTTCAATAAGGTTATGGCATAAAAAAAAATCCTCAATAGCCTACAAAAAAAAAAACATTCTCCGGTTGTTTTCCCCTGGTGCATCGTGCACGCTGACACGCACCAACCCATGTGTACCGGTATCTAGCTCGAAGCCATTAAGCCGGTTCCCAATGTTTGGGGGTGAGAGGCCCTTCACCTCCCTACTACCCAAAAATCAGTCCCTGACGGGATGGTCGACCAGCTCTCGACGTGTTCATCTCAAATCACCATTCTCTCAAATCACCATTGACAAATTCAAATTTCAATAAATGAATGTAGAGTCTTATATTAGTCTTTTGTTTTTTATGATTTAGGAGAAATAACAAAAGAATTAGTTTTTTAATAAACATATTTTTAAGAAATTATTTTTTTTATAATAAAAAGGATACAATTTTTTTTTCTTTTCTAATAATTTGTAATAATATATAGAAATTCGAATTTTTTTTCTTCTTCTGGGGGGGGTTAAAACCCTAAAAACCCCCCCCTGGTTGCGCCACTGTAGTTAGTGGATTTGCAGCCAAATGAAAAGTGTCTCTATTATTAAATAAACTTTTTATTCAGAACATTCGGCATAGATTTACTCTTCCATTATCAGTCGTTCAGGAGCACATACTAGTAAGTTTTAAACAGGCATATATCATACGATAATAGAAGCATGTAATACAATTGATTATTAATATTCATGACAAAATACATTGTTGATAATAAATTATATTACCCTGAATAAAGAGTTTATTTAATAATAGAGGCTCTTTTCATTTGGCTGATAATCCTCTTCCTTACTATAATTTAAATTATTAAATTTTTTGTATTATAGAGCTTAAATATCCAGTAATGTCATGGGTCCCAGGTCCCATGGGTTAACCCCCCCCCCCCAGTAGCGTTACTAGGTGGGGGCGAAGGGGGGCGCTTGCCCCCTCCGCCCCAGGCGCTTCAAGCCTTTGGCGCCCCTCGATGCCGACATAGGCTCCCTAGGACATCTAAAATATAGCCCATGGACGGTGATTTTATCATATTATACCCAAAAAATTGATAGATTTCTTTAAAATTATATTACAACTTAAAAAATGGCACCCTAGTTGAGCTTCGCCCCCTCCGCCCTCAAAGGCTAGTTACGCCGCTGCCCCCCCCCCCTTGTGACGCTTATCTACATTATGATGCTTACACACATTCACACAGTCTTTTCGGCAATTTAGGCCATCTAAGACTTTACAATACTCGTTTATTAATAATAAATATACCTGGTATATTGGTGTCCAGGCATATTCATTTAAGCCATTTGGTATCCAAATGGCTTAAATAAAATCATCGGTCTGCCTGTGGACTGATCTCGAGACCCTTGGTATACAAGGCCAGCACGCTACCAACTACACCAAGGCCCGAGGGCAATTTTTACATCTTGAATTCTATTATAAGGGCTTGGTGAAGATGATAGCGCTCCTGTCTTTTATACCAAGGGTTGGGGGTTCGGATCCCATTTGGATACCAAATTGCTTAAATAAGAATGCCTGGGACCCTAAATATATATATTATAAAAATAACGGTTATCGTATAAAGTTTTATATGGCCTAAAAATCTGGTGTGACAAGCACAGAACACAACTTTCTCTTACCAAAGGTAAGAAGAGAAAGTTGTTTGAGTGGGCGACCAGTCACATCAGATTTTTTCTTAAATTATTGATAGAATAGTTTCAAAATATAAAAATGTATTTCCATTTTTGATATCATTAAAGAAATAATTATTTCTAATTATAAATACCCTAAAACTAATTTTTTAGTTCATTTCTATTTCGGTTTCTTTTTAGTAGATTAATAATAAAGTAAAATTGAACTAGATTTTATTTATCCAATCACGAATAAGTAATTTCGAAAGAAGCTCCCACCACGCAAACGCCCACTTCACTTTTTTTCTCTTGATTTTTTTTTTTTTTTTTTATTAACCTGAGCTCTTTCTCTTTCCCTCTTGAATGGAAATTCAATATTGAAAACAAAATGCTCCAGATCAGGATGAGTCACTCATCTTGGAGACTTCCTCTTCATCTCAAGGTCTGCTTTCACTTTCCGTCTTGAGAAAAGGGTCAGAGGAGTCGGGGGTCACGGGGTCGCCACTTTCCCCGATTGGGACCCAGGTACTCTAGAGAAAGGTCTCCTACCTAACACTTTCACTCGAAATTCGATGGGTCGTCTTGATTGCTAAATAAGGCTATTGGTTCAATGGCAAATTGATTATTTCAAAACGAAACCTAGCCACTTTTCTATTATTTATAATATTACATTTCTATGAAAATTCTTGAATATTGGAAGAATTTGATTTATGTATCTAAGGCGCTGGAACAGGAGGGATTTCTTATTCAATTTACATTAAATTTTTTACAATATCCCCTTGGAAGAGAGAGACACCCCTCTTTAATGACTTCCACTATTTCTTTGCACATGGAAATATAAATTAAATTTGATCAGAATTTGTGTTCTTTTTTTTGATTTTTGAATCTCAAAACACACTGTGGTGAACTATAATATGATTTTTCAAAGCTAAAAACACCAAATGCCTTAAATAACAATCTCTTGACTCCAAATATATATTTTAGGCTTGAGTTGCCGAAAAGACTATGTGAATGTGTGTGTGTGAGTGTGAATGAGAAAACTGGCGCACAGCACACAACTTTCTCTTACCTTCGGTAATCGAAAGTTGTGTACTGTGCTTGTCACACCAGATTTTTTGTGTCGACATGTATTTAGTTCCCGGCAGTAGGGAATGTTAGAATTAAAATTTACAATGTCTTAAAATACGGGGGGCGGCCAAAAACTAATAAACAAACTTTTCTTCTCTCATTTTTTTTGTTCCCCCCCCCTAATCCCTCCCTCTTGTATATATTTTTTTTTTGGGTGTTATGTTTGCCTACCATAAACCTTATTCATATTTTTTTTTTTTTATTTGTAAATTTTATTGTTTCGAAATAAACTAATTTAGATGTGGTAATTTTACTTATTTAATAATAATAGGGGGGTAAATTTATTTTAAATAATTTGTTTGTACGAATTTTTTTAAAAAAGGAGGCTCCCCAACGCCACCCTCTCTAAAGAGAGAAAAATTGTAAAAAAACCGAGTTTGACCCCCCTGAAAATTTATAAACAGAAAAATATTTATATTTTGTTACCATGGCAACCATTCTCCTATTTTTCCTATGGAGCACAAGAGTAAAGTGTGCTTCAAACAATTTTGAGGGCAAAACGAGAATATACGTTTGAAAGAGCATTTAAAAAATAATTGATTTTTGAATTTTAATCAAAATCGTTAGAGCGAATTTTGAGAAAATCGAAAAAAACTGATAAAGTACATCAGTAAAGTACTAGTACTCTTTGGCCGATTTTGATTAAAAGCTTATTTTCCGGTCCCGCGGGGTATTTAACTTAAATATAAAATTTCAGCCGCATAGCTCAATTCCTTCATGCTTAAAATTGAACACAGACACACACAGACACATACCCACAGACAGACCATGCCACGAAAACCAGTTTTTTGGATTCAGGGGACCTCAAAACGTGAAGATCCATCAAAATTTCGACATCGAATTTTTGACATGAATCCAATACTTTCTCTCTATATATATATTACATATATACATACAGTGGCGGATTAATGCCATTTTGTCGGGGAGGGGCGGATTGTTTTTTTTTTTTTTTTTTTTTTATTTAATGACTTTGCCGGCATCTATGTCCATTTAGACCCCTTTCCTATTTATTTAAATTGATTGGTAACAAATTCAATTGAAATTAAAGAGCGGAAATCATAATTTCTTTAGATTACTAGTTTTTATAACTTTGTGAATTTATTCTCGGGGGGGGGGGGGGCGACCCCTTTTTTTTATTTTTTACCCCTCTTTATATTTCACCTGGATTGGTAGCCAATCCAGCGACAAAATTTATTTCAATTGAATTGGATACCAATCAATTGAATTAAATGGTCTAAATGGCTTTCGATACCGAAAAAGACCTTAAAAGAATTAAAAAAAAAAAAAAAAATTGTACACATTACTGTATTTAGAAACGATGATCTGAACCCACGCCCCTTGGCTTACAGACTATCATTATTGACATTTGTCAACAACTCTAGCCTCTCGGCCACGGTGGGGGGATGAATTAGAGATTTAATGCTTAATTATAGATACAGTATAAATAAAAGAAAAAGTTATAAAATAAGAAATATGGTAGTCAGGTAATTATTGTATTTTTTACAAGTTTTTATATTTCATATTCATATACAGATTTTATCGGCTTAATATATTAAAATGTTATAGTTTATCTGTTAGCCCAAAATTATAATTGACCGACCTTGAATTTGGTAAATCTTATAATCCAAAAAAATGTACAGTTACAAGAAAAAAAAGACACGAAGACCTTGATGTTATTAAGTGGGGGTTTATTTATTTTTCTTCATTCAAGGCTATTCATTAATATTTTTGGATGTATTCCTCGTTTTGTTTTGATTAGTATTTTTCTCTGATATGTAATGCCAATTAATAGACTACTTAATGATTATAAAATCTCTTGGGTAGCATACATCCGTAAAAACTTAAAATTTAATTGAAATCCTCACTTGACTTTCTTTTACCCACAGTAAAAAAATATTGCACTTAAAAATTAAAATTTTTTTATCATCTTCTAAAATTCTGATAAGATTTTTTAAGTAGACTTAAGAAATATTTTTAAAATTTAAAATAAATTCCAAAAGATAAACTTGGATTTTACAAATAATGATAACAACCAAGATTTATAAGCATATTTCCCCCCACAAGAATTCGCTTCCTGCCTGTCCCAAACGATAAAAATTTATTTCATTTTAATTTGCTACCAATCATTTGAAATGAATAGGGATGGGGTAGACCCCATGGACTCCAAATGACCTTAGATACCGAAAGAGACATTAAACAAAGTTAAAAAAAATATTATCTTGATACTTTGCACTATTTATACCTTATGGTTTTGAGAAAACAAAACAAAAAAATATTTAATTAGTCTATCCTAATGAATCCAAAAAGCAGATTTAAATAATATACAAATTGAACATAATTTGGCCCGGCCATGGACCGGAAATTTGATTATAAACCGGAGGGCAACTCTTTAGTCCATTAAATAATAATCTGAATTTTTATTAGAAAAACATGTTTATTTTAAAAAACTATTTATTATACATTTAGTCTGACCTTTCAACTCAGGTTCATGTCCTCTTGAAATGTGTAAATTCATATTAACATTTAAAAGAAAACATACACGATTTGGTCTCTCTTGGTATATCATATTATCTTTAGTTATTAATATAACAATCACATTACAAAACAAGAAAAATTGCTTTGCTTGAAACAACAAAACAAAGATTTCACTGACATATACTGTATATTATTAATGAATCTTTGAATCTTAACAAACTTTCATAGGATTAGTCAAGCGTGATCAGGGACTTATTTACTGATATATCATCCTCAAGAAAAACAATAAATTATTATTACGTTTAGTGTTAAGAAAGACATACACTAATATTGAAAGCGGAGTGAATTTCTGGAGAAATTAATTTCAAGGTGTGCGTCTCGGGGTGCTAATTTTGGGAGTTTTCAGCGGCCACAATTTTGAAGCTATCGACCTCAAATTTTTTTAGATTAAAGCTATTTAAAATATCTACAACTTATAGAAGCCCCTTT
>JAKCPI010012808.1:0-65571 GCA_023213315.1 Euborellia annulipes | reverse complement strand
TTTGAATTTTAATCAGAATTGTTGCAGCAAATTTTTAGAAAATCGAAAAAACTGAAAAAGTACATCAGTAAAGTACTAGTACCTTTTGGTTGATTTTGATAAAAAAGCTTCGTGTCACGTCTCAGGGGGGGTGTATAACTTAAATATAAAATTTCAACCCTCCTAGCTCAATTCCTTCATGCTTAAAATTGAACACACACAGAGAGACACACAGACACAGACCATGTCGCGAAAACCACTTTTTCTCTCTTTATATATTAACATATATAGAGGTAAGAGAAAGTATAAAAGAATAATTAAAAAAATGTTTTAAAATAATTTATTAATTAATAAACACTTAATGCGCATTTCAACACACTACAACTAAATACACGTGGTTGTAAAATCACTTCTGATGTCACACGAGTGTCGATATGTGCATTAAGTGTTATTAATTATTTTAATCCAATAATTTTATTTAAGACATTTGGATACCAAATGGCTTAAATAAGAATGCCTGGACCCCAAATAAATATACCGGTATATTATAAATACGAGTATCGTTTAAAGTCTTATATGGCCTAAGTTGCCGAAAAGACTGTGTGAATGTGAAAAAAGTGTGAGTTTAAAAAAAAAAAAAATTATTTTAAAACATCACATAGAGGTCTATTCTTCAAAAACAGACGTTAAAATTTAAAATAAACAAATGGGTGTTAAATAGTATTGATTGGTAGACAATTCAATTGAAATAAATTGTAGCATGAGACGGAATGCGAACCCGCGACCCTTGGTAAGCTACACCGAGCCCCCCACATTTCTCGCTTAATAGTTTAAGACAGCGTTTTCCAAGGGGAGCCGCGAATATTGGCCACCAAGATCAATTTTCCAAATGATTGCTAGTTTTATAAATAAAAAAATCTGGTGTGACTGGCGCACAGCACACAACTTTCTCTTACCTTCGGTAAGTAAGAGGAGGCAATGGCTAAGCCGGCTAAGCTTAGGATTACGGAGTCCGAAGTCTCAACACGACTCGGGTTCGGATCTAGCTTGCCGCAAATAATTCAACCATCCTGCCGAAGTCTCCTCTTAGGGTAGGTAGGGGGATAGCCCCACCGTGGTATCACAAAGGGCCTAATTGGCCTAAGTGTGTTCCCTCTCTGGGAACGGCCACTTCAACCTAACCTAACCTAACCTACCTTCGGTAATCGAAAGTTGTGTACTGTGCTTGTCTCACCAGATTTTTTGTGTCGACATGTATTTAGTTTCCGACAGTAGGGTACATTCGATTTTCAAGATGTAAAATTTATAAGTATGGGAAAATATTTATATGTTGTTACCATGGCAACCATTTCTCTTATCTTTTCTATGGAGTACAAGAGTAAAGTGGTCTTCAGAGGATTTCAATCACAAAATGAGAATATACATTTTAAAGAGCATCTAAAAAATAATTGATTTTTGAATTTAAAAAAAATCGTTGGAGCAAATTTTGAGAAAATCGAAAAAAAACTGAAAAACTACATAGCTTCGTGTCACGTCCCATGAGGGTGCCTAACTTAAATATAAAATTTCAACTTCCTAGCTCTTTTCGTTCTTGAGATATTTTGTTCTACAGACAGACAGACAGACAGACAGACAGACACACACACACACACAGACAGACCATGTCGCGAAAACCACTTTTTTGGATTCAGGGGACCTCAAAACGTGAAGATCCATCAAAAATCTCGACATCGAATTTTTGACATGAATCCAATACTTTCTCTCTCTATATATATTAACATATATATAGAGGTAAGAGAAAGTAATAAAATAATTTAGAAGATTCTTGGACGGAGTTTTTAATTAAAATAATAAATATGAATAAATAAAAAAATATTTTTAGATAAATTTATATTTTTTTAGTATTAAAATTTTTTAAATGTGTGGGGAAGGGGGACGTCATACGATTAAATATTTATAAAGGAGGCGTTGTGACATAAAGTTTGGAAACCACTGGCCTAAAGTAAGACTCATTCTAGAAAATTTATACTATGTATAAAACCCAAAGGGATCCAGGGAAGTTTTTCAGGGCTTTTGACTAGACGCGAAGTTCGCCGAAGGCGATAGCATTGTTGATTATTTTATTTATTAGGATTGGATAAGGGGTTGAAAAATTGAAAATTTAAATTTATTTTAGCTTAATCGAAGCCAATTAAATAGAAAACATTCAAAAAATAGCGTTGATTATTATTTTATAATATTAAGGGTTGATTAGGGGGATGAAGGGTTGATTATTTAAGAAAGGCCTTGGAATATTCCAAATCACTTGTTGACATTATTTTCCAGTTCTAAATATAGTTAGATTAGAGAAAAAGGTATTTTTTTACTTTTAATAAAAAAGGGAATTGTTATTTTCATCTTTTTATTCCTTTACAAAGAGATAAGAGAGTCGAATCTCTCGTTCAGTCGAGTCGAGTGCGTGGCCGAGCAGGCAGGCGCGGAGCTCCTTGCTCTCTTATTTATTTGTGTGTAAAGTGAATCAAAGTGAATAATTAATTTAGTGTAACCCACCCTGACGACACCGTCAACCAGCACACCCTCTTGAGTGTCTTATTAAAGGTAATTATTATGCATTTTATCGTTGAAAAAAAAAAATGATAGAAACAAATAATTTGACTGCGAAAAACGATTGTTTTGAATATGAAATTAAATATTTTGCATTTCACTAAGGGTAGAGAGAGAATATAAGCTGTTGAAAGGGGGAGGGGGAGTGTAGGTGTCATTTAAAAAAAAAATTAATTTTTTATTTTTCATCTTTTTTTTTTTTAAACACCCTATTTTCTCATTCACACTCACACACACATTGACACGGTATTTTCGGCAACTCAGGCTTTATATGATAACCGTTATTAATTAATAATATACATATTAGGGGTCTAGGCATTCAATTTAAGCCATTTCGGACTGCCAGGGGCCCGAACACTCGACGTTCGGTATAGAAGGTAGGCACGCTACCAACTACACCAAGCCTGAGGACATTTTTTTTGATCTTTTCTTAAGTCACCATTATTTACCATTATATTCTTTTTCTGGCCTATATTTTTGTTAATCAAATTTCCTTAATATACTTTTACTCAGGGGTGTGGATTAAGGGTTGAAAATTAAAATAAAATAATTTCTTGAGAAAACAGGATGAATAAAGAAGAGCAGCTAGTATTTGTTTCCATTTATTTAAGGCCCATTAAGCTGACGTTTCGGTCTCGGTCGAGACCATCCTCAGAGCTACAACATAGCAAGAAAAGCACAAAATCCTTAAAATTACAATTTCATTCCAATCATAAGAAATATTACAAAAATATAAAATATATATGAATACCTTATGGGCTGTCAATATGAGATAATTGAGCATTTTACAATTTATCTCATATTGACAGCCCATAAGGTATACATATATATTTTATATTTTTGTAATATTTCTTATGATTGGAATAAAATTGTAATTTTAAGGATTTTGTGCTTTTCTTGCTATGTTGTAGTTCTGAGGATGGTCTCGACCGAGACCGAAACGTCAGCTTAATGGGCCTTAAATAAATGAAACAAATACTAGCTGCTCTTCTTTACTCATCCTGTTTTCTCAAGAAATTTATCCAGCTATAAATCCACCTTTCTTAAAATAATTTCAAAATAAAATTAAAATTAAAATAATTATTTATAAATGTATTCAAATTATTTTGAGAGTAATTTCGCGGTGAAGGCGCGCATTTCCTTAAAGGGAGGGGGGGGGGTATGAAGGCATTAGCCGGGGGGGGGGGGGGGGTTAATGCCCCATCCCCTATAATGCACAAAGATATTAATTTTTTTTAATACTTTTACTAAAAAATAAGTGCATTCCGTTTGAGTTGCTAGTTTTATATTATAAATAAGAATAAATAAAAAAAATAATTAAATTTATATTTTTTAACATTAAAAAGTTTGGAAACCACTGGTATAAGAATATCCGAGGCTGAAACTGAAATTAGGTAGATGTTGATAATTTAATTTACCTTGTTCATAATAACTACTCGAATCTTGAACATCGATAACAGGATGCGGAGCCGTTGTGATGATTAACGTAACGCAAATTTACACTTTGAATAGGTTCACTTCATTTAATCAAGAGAGAAGTTCTCTTTCTTCTAAAACACTCAGCTTGTAACACATCAGAGAGACGACTAAACGCAAATTCAACATCGATGACAGACAGACAAAACAGAGAAAGTTTTTTTTTGTATGTTCTTTTCTTTTTTGCTTTAGGCTCCTCTTGCTTGCTTGTTTGCTCCACATTTGGATTTACGTCCCCCTCCCCCTCCCCCTCCCCCCACCTCCTTCGATTTCTATGGTCCAGGCTCACCAAGAGATGAAAGTATGTGGGTATATATGTGATGGATAAACTTTCTTTCAATGTCAAGTGTAGAATTAGTCTTTTTTTTTTTTACGTTTCGAGGTCAACATCCTCTCTCTCGTTAATCTATTCTAATTTTATTATATTATCACGTTTTTACTTTTTATACTAACAAGAAAGTCTTTTTTAGTTGTTATTAGAGTCAATAACCTTTTTAAATATTCAAAAATTGTGTTCAGGCGAGCTAAATGGGTTTTAATAAAACCAGGTGACGTTTTGAACCCTTGTCTAGGCCAGGGGCCAAATTGAACTGAATATAAATATTTTCGGGCGGGCCGCACATATGAATAGTCATAATTTAATAGATTTTTACATTTGTATTCAAAACTAAATGATCCTAAGAATATTTTGCAAATTTTGATCCGTCAATGGGTCTTATATTTTGACTTAACAATATGCATACGTGAAAAGATTTGTTCATATAAATATGGGCTTGCAAAAATGCAAATCAAATCAACTTGCAAAAATTTTAATTTGCGGGAATTTATTTTTGGGTAAATTTGAATAAAATCTATATATAATAATTGCGGAGTGTCCGTCTGTCCGTCTGTCTGTCCGTCCGTCTGTCACGCTCTGTTTGACCAACTTCCCGTTGGAATTTTGAAACAAAATTTTGCAGTCTTATAAAGGACGTTATGGAGAGCCCCGGAAAAATACTCGGGTCCCGAAATTCCTATAATTTTTTGAGTTATTAATTCTTAAAGTTACGATTTCTTCCATAGGAAATGTATAGAGAAATATTTTTGTATTCTTTTTATTTGTGTATTCCATGAATGTAAACAAATCCTCAAGCAGGCACTGGATTGGAATATGTAGTAATAATAATTTTCCTGCGGGGCTGTGGTGTAGAGGTTAGAGTGCTAACCTCCTATACCAAACGTCGCGGGTTCGGACCCCAGGCAGTCCGATGATTTTATTTAAGCCATTTGGATACCAGATGGCTTAAATAAAAATGCCTGGACCCTAATATATATAAATTCATAAATCCCATACAACGGTTATCGTAATTGTCTTAAATGGCCTTAGTTGCCGAAAAGACTGTGTGAATGTGTGTGTGAGTGTGAGTGTGAATGAGAAAAAAGTGTGAATGTTTAAAAAAAAAATAATAATAATAATAATTTTCTTTTCATAATTAAGAAAAGGCGAGGGTCCGCCGCAGGCGGGCCGGAGCCAGCGGATGGGGGTCCAGGGGGCATAGCCCCTCTGGCTAGACGCGAAGCCCGCCGAAGGCGGGCGGCGCGGCTAGTTATAATTTATTTGCTTAAAAATTATTTTTATAAACTTTATTTGCATGCAAACCAATAAGTAACAATTGTAAATATGCGAGTGTCTTCGATTTATCAAATTTAATGGAATTTTCAAATATTTGTATGTAAGTTTCCATCGCATAAAAATTTGGAAAATTTTCATCCAATTTTTACTTTCTCTTACCTCTATATGTGTTAATATATAGAGAGAAAGTATTGGATACATGTCAAAAATTCGATGTTGAGATTTTGATGGATATACACGTTTTGAGGTCCCCTGAATCCATAAAAGTGTATTTCGCGACCAAATTTTTATGCGATGGAAACTTACATACAAATATTTGAAAATTCCATTAAATTTGATAAATCGAAGGCACTCGCATATTTACAATTGTTATTTATTGGTGCGCATGCAAATAAAGTTTATAAAAATAATTTTTAAGCAAATAAATTGTAATTTTATTCAAATTTACCCGAGAATAAATTCGCGTAAAATGTTTTTTTTTTGCATTTTTGCAAGCCCATATTTATATGAACAAATCTTTTCACGTATGAATATTGTTAAGTCAAAATACAAAACCCATTGACGGATCAAAATTTGCAAAATATTCTTAGGATCATTTAGTTTTGAATACAAATGTAAAAAATCTATTAAATTATGACTATTCATATGTGCGGCCCGCCCGAAAATATTTATATTCAGTTCAATTTGGCCCCTGGCCTAGACAAGGGTTCAAAACGTCACCTGGTTTTATTAAAACACGTGTCTGTGTGTCTCATTCTTCGAAAGGAGTCGGTGCTGAGGGAGTCAGTCCTCAAACTAGGACATCCTCCCTAACATAGAAGAGGTTGGATAAAAGGAACCAGAAATAAGGATTAGTTCACTAGCTAGAAACAAACACAGGAGGAGGAGTTAGAGTTGAGAAATAAAGTTACTTCATGGGGGGTGCCAGAAGCCCGTTGGGTTTGAGGTGTGTGTCTTCGTGCACGAAAAGCACTTCGGGTAAATAAACGGCTATCCCGATAAGAATTTCAAAATAATTAATAAGGACTTTTTTTTATTAAATATTGCAGAGAAAAAAAATTTCTTAAAGAGAAATTTTGTTAGAATCCAAACTTTTGTTTTCTATCTGATCCAATTTTCAAAATTAATTTTATCAGATTTTAATTCAATCTTCACACCAATATCTCTTCTTTCTTAATGGAAAATATATTTGATTGGAAGAAACAAAATGTGTTAATGAAGCTTGGAAAAATTCAATTTCTCAAGAGTACAAAAAAAAAGGAAGAGAATGATGATTTATCTATCAATTCTTTCTTTTTTGTTAATAAAGAAAAATTCTCATGAGCCAAACGGAGAGGTCGATCGATCAAGATGAGGAGATAACTGCTAGAGCTAATTGAACATTCACTTACTAAAAATGGCCTCTGTCAAATGTCACTCTCTCTAAGTGATGTATATTTCGGGAGAATTTGAAAATTATATTTATGATTTTATTTAAGGGGGTTATAATTTTTGAAAATTATCGTAATATAATTAATTTTTTTGTTATCAAGCAAATACAAAAAAACAATCTGTCCCAATAATCTTTATTTTTTTTTTTTAAATTTAAAAATGAATTTATTGTTATTATTAATCACATATTAATTAAGAAATTTTTAAAATAAGCTTAGATGAATTATTTAAAAATCAACTGTCAAATTAGTTCAGCATTCTTGCAATAGATGGCAGGCAAGTCTAACAGACGATCGCCTAATGGCCTATATTTATATATTTTTATGCTTTTATAAAAGATACATAATACATAATAACATTTATAAAGTATTTATTGTTAAAAGATCAATGAAAATCAACCAAATGCATTAAATATTATTAGCTACCATTCTGACATCTCTTGGCAAATTTTTGAATTACTTGATTTTTGGGCATACTTTTTATGACACACTACGCCATCTTAGCGGGAAAAACATGCGTGACTCCTTCGCTCGCGTTCCCCCTTAACTTGCTTTTTCAAGGACAATCTCAATCTGGGGTTATATTTAATCATATGATTAACTTTACTAGACTTTGTGTAGTCAATTAGCTATACGATAGATAGGTAGATAACTAGATGTGAAGCAACCGGCTACGTTAAAAAAAAAAAAAAACTTTAAAAAATGCTTTTAATCTTCTATATATAATAATTGCGGAGTGTCTGTCTGTCCGTCCGTCCGTCTGTCTGTCACGCTCTGTTTGACCAACTTCCCGTTGGAATTTTTAAATGAAATTTCTCAGTCTTATAGAGGACGTTATGGAGAATCCCGGAAAAATACTCGGGTCCCGAAATTCCTATTACTTTTCGAGTTATTAATTCTTAAAGTTACGATTTCTCCCATAGGAAATGTATAGAGAAATATTTATGTATTCTTTGCCCCCCGGCTAGGCGCCGCGGCTAGTTGAACTAAAGAAAAAAGAGAAATAATTTATTTATAACTTAAAATAAAAGCGGTGTGACTCACCGTACACACTTTACCTAAACAACATTTCAAATGAAAAATAAAGAATTTTAAGGGAGGTTGGAACGTATTCTATAACACAGGGTAACAGTGATTTTGTTGACTGAGTACTTGAAGCTATTCCTGGGTATTTGGGTAGCGCTGATTCCAAAAATGTCATCAGATTTGCCCCATCACGTCAAATTTTAGAGTTATAGAGAAAATAAAATTTCAATAGAAAATATGGTATAAAGCAGTTCTTATTCTGAATTACTTAGATTTTTTTAAGACAAAATCACTTAAAAATATGCGGATAGTTATACTACACATAAATTTCATGTTTCCGCTCAATCGAAGGTCATTTAAACGTGCCGCAAACTGCTAATAGTTTAGAAAAATCGAATTTTTTAAGTATTTTTTTAAATTTGGATACCCCTTATACAATTTTTCTGATCCCTGAATGCAAAAACATATTTTTTTCGATCTTCTATAGTTCTTTAGCTTTCCAAAAATGATTCATTCGTGAAAATCTGTTAATAATTAACAAAATTATAAACAAAACAGTTATCAAAGACTGGTAAAACAAAACACTCTGGCTGCCTATCTTTTAGGCGCTTTGCTCTCTCTCAGACAGTACAGTTCATAGGAATCAGGAACGTATATAGACATTTTGTTCGGGTGAGGGGAGGGGGTGGCCTTAACTCAAAAAATTTTTCTGCGTGCAGAAAATATTTTTTTAAAGAAACTAAATTTTTTTAGCCCTGTTGAAAAATTTTTTCCCCGACCGTGAAAATTATTTTATCTTTTTTTTTTTAGAGAAACGAAATTTTTGCCGCCCTGCGGAACATTTTTCCTTTTTTCAGGAACCAAAGTTTTCCATCGTGCCGGAAAAATTTTTTTTCGCGATACTATATTTTTTTTGCACTGCGGGGCCAATCAAACATTTCGGGGGCGAGCCCCCTTATATACGCTCTTGATAGAAATAAACTTATAACTATTTTAGATATATCTAACTATTTTGTTCAAAATTTTACTAATAATGAATAGATTTTCACGTATGAATGATTTTTGAAAATCTAAAGAACTCTCTATAACGCTCTTCAGCTTCAAATGCCCCAGCAACAAAAAACAAGTTTTTTTTTTTTTGTTCCCCTGTGTAATATATATCCTACAGTTAAACTGATCAGCTAAAAGAATTAATATTAAAAATAAAAATACTTGTTACTTTTTAACAAGAACACCTCCACCAAGATCATCATTGTTAAGCAACACCAAGTGGTGCTGAAAATCGGGATAGGTGGCCCCCGAAAAACAAGACCATTGAACGCCCGCCGGAAGCCATCGATACATGTATTAAATAAAATAATCAATAAATTTATAAAAAGTCAAATGGCCTCTGCAGCCAAAATGACTTTTTAATAAAAAAAAAAAAAAAAAAAAAAACAAGAACACCTCACCGAAGAACAGCGTAGAGGACTTGATCTTAAGCTCATATTCTCACTGGGGAGTTCGTGATTTGTTTAGTTACACCAGCTAAGTGAGGATTTTAAAAACAAATAGCAACGAGTTGTTGAGATTTCAAGACCTGTTCTCTTCTAGACCATAATTCATTTTTTATACTGTACATTACAAGAGAAAAAAAAGATTTTTGTTTTTCTTAATAGCTACTGTACTGGCTGGTCATCCTTTCTTTGCGTATTTAGAGATTAATGTTATTTATTAAAATTAAAATTTATTTTCATAAAGGAATATAAATATTCTTTCTCGTAAATCTTGCTGTTGGAATGTTCTTTTTTTCTTTTTTAAATATGTGAGAACTTATTATTAATAAAATTTAAATTACATCACTTGTTGCTATCTAATTTTTAATACATAATGTCTGTTTAAATTAAATGAACATAATTAAGCAAATATAAGTTGGAGTAAATGCGCATGCGCCTTATCGTTTATTTGGGATTATTTCTTCCCGCTATATGTCGACGATCCGAAGAAAAAATGACTCCTTTTTTTCCTTCTCTTACCTCTATATATGTTAATATATATATAGAGAGAGTATTGGATTCATATCGAGATTTTGATGGATATACACGGTTTGAGGTTCCCTGAATCAAAAAAGTGGTTTTCACGACATGGCCTGTCTGTCTGTGTTTGTCTATGAACAAAATATCTCAAGAACGAAAAGATGAAATTTTATATTCAAGTTAGGCAAGAAGCTTTTGAACAAAATCTAGTACCAGTACTTTACTGATGCACTTTATCAGTTATTGGAACCAAGTTTTTTAACGCGGCTTACGCAAAGTGAAATGGGAGAAAATGTAACGTAACAAAAATGCGTTCTCAGCGCCCGAGCGACGGCGGAGGAAGGCGAGATTAGCCGAAGCCTTGGCGAAATCACGCCCATCTTCTATTTCTCTTTATTTCCTTCTATCTACCGGCGAGCAAGAGGTTCCAGCGGACGCAGCTCTCTGGCTTGCCATCTATTTAAATATTTTTTCGAATTTCTCAAAAATCGCTACAACGATTTTGATTAAAATTCAAAAATCAATTATTTTTTAGATGCTCTTTCAAATGTATATTCTCGTTTTGCCCTCAAAATTGTTTGAAGCACACTTTACTCTTGTACTTCATAGGAAAGATACGAGAAATGATTGCCATGTTAACAAAATATAAATATTTTCCAATGTTTATAAATTTTACAACTGCCCTCGTGCTTGGTGTAGGGGTAGCGTGCTAGCCTCGTATACCAAAAGTCGCGGGTTCGGACCCCAGGCAGTCCGATGATTTTATTTAAGCCATTTGGATACCAAATGTGAGTGTGAAAGAGAAACAAAGTGTGAATGTTTTTTAAGAAAAAAAAAGAAAATTTACTTCTTGAATTTTAATATATCGGCGGAAACTAAATATATGTCGCTTCAAAAATTCTGGTGTGACAAGCGCAAAACATAACTTTCAATGACCAAAGTAAAGAGAAAGTTGTGTGCTGTGCGACTAGTCACACCAAATTTTTGTCAAATATATCGCTAAAGAAGATTGTAGGTAAATTTAAAATAGAACGGGGAAGTTGTGCAATATCTATTAGGCTATATTATCCATACGAAAACATGTTTTAATATTAGTTAAGAGATATTTTATAATAAGAGATGACCTTTAACCTTGCAAGATCGTAAATTAAAAGGAAATTTTTTTTTCTTCTCTCAATTTAGCTAAAGCTCATTTCTACAATTAAGCAAATACTGTAGAATGTCAAGCGATACTCTACCATTAAAAGAGCGGACCGATTCAAAGTTCGAACAATCGCTTTTAGGTTTTTCCAAGTAAAATATTAACGGAGATCCTGGGTTCGATTCCCGGGGGCCATGGGATGTTTGGCCTCATCAATAAAGAACACTCACATGTCTTGTTAAATAAAATATTAACGTTAACTTTTCAGAAATTTATTTAAACACAAAATGTAAAAATATATTTTAATTATTGCATTCTCTTAAGGGGCTACGGGAGCGAAGGTGTTACGCATGTTTTTCCCGATAAGAGGGCGTTGTGTGTCATAAAAAGTATGCCCAAAAAATCAAAGTAATTCAAAAATTTGCCCAGAGATGTCAGAATGGTAGCTAATAATATTTAATGCATTTGGTTGATTTTCATTGATCTTTTAACAATAAATACTTTATAAATGTTATTATATATTATGTATCTTTTATAAAAGCATAAAAATATATAAATATAAGCCAGATATAGACTAATATTATATCGGCTGTTAGACTAGCCTGCCATCTATTGCAATAATGCTGAACTAATTTGACAGTTGATTTTTAAATAAATCATCTAAGGTTATTTTAAAAATTCTTAATTAATATGTGATTAATAATAACAATAAATTCATTTTTAAATTAAAAAAAAATTAAAGATTATTGGGACAGATTGTTTTTTTGTATTTGCTTGATAACTTTCGAAATATCTCTTTTACAAAAAGCATGGTTATTATCCTGCGGTTGATTCTTTCAATTACCGGGCTCTCCTGGAGGAGCATGGTCTTGGATGCCTTCGTGACCGAAGAGAGGCCATGCACATACTCCATCTTACCAGGCTTGTACGGGGAATTGTCGATGATCCCTATTCATTGTCCCTTCTAAACTTCCACACCCCTTCAATAACCACTCGAAGCCGTGACCTATTCTATTTACCGCATCCTAGGAATAATTTCCTTAAGAGATCACCCCTATATAGGTGTGATTTGTATGATAGGGAATACGGTGAACTGGACCTTTTCTTCCGACCACCTAGGACTTTAAAGGAGGTTCTTTCTCCTTCTCTAACAACTGATCCAAAATGTATGCCAAAATGTATGTTAAAATATATTTGACTATTTGTAACCTGCCGATAAGTGGCTTCAAAGCTGTTGTGCAGTGATTAAATAAATAAATAAATAAATAAACAAAAAAATTAATTACGATAATTTTTTAATAAGTCGTTAAACAAATTTTAGCTCGATATTCCAATAATCTCTTATGAATTTAATTCATTTAAAAAAAAAAAACCGTATTGAAAAATTCCTTATAATAGTCTAGTTTTTTTTAAGTATGTTTAGACGTAACTCCCGAACCCCCTTAAGCGCGAGGTCCGGGATGAATGCCCCAGTTGCCCGGGTCTAGGGGGGGTGGGGGAATGGAACATTAATTCACAGTTTTAAAAGCATTTATAATGAACATGATGGCTTATGACTATATTCACCGGAAAAAATGGCGCATCGACTTGTACCATACGAGAAAATAATTGGGACAGTCGATTCGTTTAGTGAAAGTAAAACGTGTCTGTCTGTCGGTTTGTCATCACTTTCGGTGTTTTTATTTATTTATTTTTTTTTTCTTTCAAATTAATTCATAATTATATCGAAGTTGATTTTTTCTTTTTCTTGAATTCTTAATTCAACTTTCGCCATCGCTAATGAACGATCATATTTTATAATATAGAAAACTTGTTTTTTTTTTTTTAACTACTTAATACTAACCTGAATTGGAATTTTTCTTTCTTTCTATGCGTTATTATCATTATCATGAATTAAGGGGGTTCAGGAGCGACGTCTAAACGTACTTTAAAAAAAAACTAGACTATTATAAGGAATTTTTCAATGCGGTTTTTTTTAATGAATTAAATTCATAAGAGATTATTGAGACATCGAGCTATAATTTTTTTAATGGCTTATTAAAAAATTATCGTAATTAATTTTTTTGTTATCAAGCAAATACAAAAAAACAATCTGTCCCAATAATCTTTAATTTTTTTTAAATTTAAAAATGAATTTATTGTTATTATTAATCACATATTAATTAAGAAATTTTTAAAATAAGCTTTGATGATTTATTTAAAAATCAACTGTGAAATTAGTTCAGCATTCTTGCAATAGATGGCAGGCTAATCTAACAGTCGATATAATATTAGTCTATATCTGGGCTATATTTATATATTTTTATGCTTTTATAAAAGATACATAATATATAATAACATTTATAAAGTATTTATTGTTAATAGATCAATGAAAATCAACTAGGGTCCGACCGAAACAAGATTTTCAGCCGAAACCGAAACCGAATATTCGGCCTCAACCTTAGTTTCGGCCGAAACCGTAACCGAAACCGAAACTTGTATTTCCTATAAAATTTTTTTTCATTACACTTGGAAGATTTACGCTGGATCAGATGTACAAGGAAAGGACCGGAGAATAAAAGCCAGCAGTAGATGGACCCTTTCACATCATCTTTAATTAGCAGATATTTCGACTGGCATAACGCCTAGTCATCATCAGTGCAAAACAATGATTTGGCGGACACGGGCCCTCCGCCAAATCATTGTTTTGCACTGATGATGACACGGGCCCTCCGCCAAATCATTGTTTTGCTAATTAAAGATGATGTGAAAGGGTCCATCTACTGCTGGCTTTTATTCTCCGATTTTTTTTTCATTTTACCTTTTTTTTTTTTTTTTGAATTTTTTTTCCCTCCCGTGAAAATCATTTTACCTTTTTTTTTTAGGGAGGCTAAAATTTTTTCTCCCTCAAGTGCAAATTATTTGACCTTTTTTTTTTTTTGCATGCGAGTCTCATCCCATTTTTTCAGACTCTGGCTTCGGCCGGCCGAAAGGTTCGGCCACTTTTTGGCCGAAACCGAAACTACGGCCGAAACCATGATTTTTGGCCGAAACTGGCCGAAACCGAATATTCGGTCGGTTCCTAAAATCAACCAAATGCATTAAATATTATTAGCTACCATTCTGACATCTCTTGGCAAATTTTTGAATTACTTGATTTTTTGGGCATACTTTTTATGACACACAACGCCATCTTAGAGGGAAAAACATGCGTAACCACTTCGCTCCTGTTCCGCCTTAAATAAATCTTTTATTTTCCTCTACGATCTCAGACATACATACTGGATATAGAGAGTGTGAGTGTGGGTAGTTTAAAGAGAATACTTAAGCCCCTCCCTCCCCCATCTTCCCACTTTTTAATTGTCTGAATAGTTTCGTATTCAAATAGTCTTTATTAAATACTAGCCGCAATCAGGGATTTCAAGTTTTACTTTGTCGATTGCCGAGGTTGTGTGCTGTGCAGTACTCACACCAGATTTTTCGATCTACATTTTGTAATATATAAAGAAACTATCAAATAGAAAAAAAAGTTGGTTTTTACATCTGTAGGCTGTGCGTTATGCCCTGATAGAAACAAAAAAATCTGGTGGGACAAGCGCAGAACTCATCTTATCCAGATAAGATAAAGTTATGTGCTGTGCGACCATCACACCAGAATTGTATATCAAAGGAATTATTCTTTGAAATTAAAAAAAAAAGTTAGAAAACTTTTGATCTTATATTCAACGCACCCTTTGGACAGCTTCGACCTCCCCCCCCCCACCCCCTTAGACTAGCCTGCCATCTATTGCAAGAATGCTGAACTAATTTGACAGTTGATTTTTAAATAAATCATCTAATCTTATTTTAAAAATTTCTTAATTAATATGTGATTAATAATAACAATAAATTCATTTTTAAATTTAAAAAAAAATTAAAGATTATTGGGACAGATTGTTTTTTTTGTATTTGCTTGATAACAAAAAAATTAATTACGATAATTTTTTAATAAGTCGTTAGAAAACTTATAGCTCGATGTCCCAATAATCTCTTATGAATTTAATTCATTTAAAAAAAAAAACCGCATTGAAAAATTGCTTATAATACTCTAGTTTTTTTTTAAAGTACGTTTAGACGTCGCTCCTGAACCCCCTTAACGTTACGCTATCATTTTAGAGCAAAGAGACAAAATCCGATTAAATGCCGTCACATTCAATTATTCCTCTCTTTCTCTAAATATATGAATATTTAAATTGCCTTGGCACGATCTCTAAAGGATCTGATTCCATCTTGCGAGCTAAAATCCAACTAATATTCAAGAGAAAGTTTATAATTTGGATTAAAAAAAAACAAATATTATACTTCCATTCATTAACTTCTCTTATGTTATTACACAAAGAAGCAAACATATTATTATCATTTTATTTTCAAAAATAATATTCTAAATAATAGACTTCTTACGATAACGATTGATGCTTTCTTAGTGCGCAACAATATAATTTCAGATTATAATTATTGGGAGATTTAATTATAATTTATTTATTTTTTTGCGGGGTTCTTATTAATTTGTGAAATGAATCGAATAGACAGACTCGTCACGTCTCGTAAGAAATTTTAATTATCTACTCAAAAGAACGGATGTAGAGTATATATTTTCAAATTCAATAATCTCTTTTTTTATAATAAAATCTTCTAAGTATATCTCTTATCTACCCCGAAAGTTGAAATTTAATATATATGATGAATTATAGAATACTAATTGTGAGATTTAATTATTCAATTTTTAATTTTAATTACCTCTATATTATATTTTATTACTTAGCTATTTTATCAAAGACAAATTCTCTCTGTCTATCTGTCTGTTTGTAACTCATTGACTCCGAAACTACTGGGCAGATGTTCATAGTTTTTTTTTTTAATCCGAAGGTATCCCTACATCCCTACCATAGCTAGTTCGTGGAGTATCCGTGCACCCAGGGGCGGATTAAAGGGGGGGGGGGGGGGGCGAGGGGGCGATCGCCCCCCCCCGAGAAGAAATTCTCAATGTTATAAAAACTAGTAATCTAAAGAAATTATGATTTCCGGGCTTTAATTTCAATTGAATTTGTTACCAATCAATTTAAATAAATAGGAAAGGGGTCTAAATGGCCATAGATGCCGACAAAGTCATTAAATAAAAAAAATTAAAAAAAAAAAAAACCGCCCCCCCCCCGACAAAATTGCATTAATCCGCCAATGCGTGCACCTGTCTGTCACGTTCTTATGGAAAGTCCAGGAAAATTCTCGAATATTCTGTAATGCTTTGCATAAATCATTCATTTGTGCAAATCGGTTTATTATTAAAGAAATTATGAACAAAATTGTTCATTTAAGTCAAGTACAAATATAAGAAAATTTTATGATAAAGATGGTGGTTTGCTTAGAAGCATGAGCGTAACTAGGGGGGTGCCGGGGTGGGCCTGGCCCCAGAAGGCTCGCGCCCCCCCCCCCCTTCAGAAATCTCCTTGCCCCAAGAAAAATTGAGAAAATATGGGACTTTCCAGGCCCACCGGAGGATAGCTGGTCCCATGGCCCCTCCCCCAGCCAAATTCTCTAGTTACGCCCATGCTTAGAAGTTTTCTTGGGTGTACTGATAGCGCTGAAATAACAATTTTGTTTATAATTTCTTTAATAATTAACCGATTTGCACGAATGAATGATTTATGGAAAGCTAAAGAATTATAGAATATCGTATTTGTTCATCTTCAGAGATTTATATTTGTTTTGTATTATTAGATTTATTTTTATTATTATTTTTTTTGCATTCAGATATAACCTAAACTAAATATATGTCGACACAAAAAATCTGGTGTGTCAAGCACAGAATATCACTTTTCATTACCGAAGGTAAGAGAAAGTTCTATTCTGTGCGACCAGTCACACCAGCAGAGCAGCATTGATGTCACGTGACACTATTGTTTCGTTCGTTTGTTCAACACTAGTTGCCGGCGTCGCCACCTTCAGTATGAGCTCCACGGTCAGTGAAGAAGCGTCCAAAAGAAATCGTCTCCGCTCTCGCCTGATTAACAAGCACCCAAGGATGAAACCTCGACAACTGATCCACGATGTCTCTTCTCCACGATTATTTCCATTTTAAAAACGCCGACCTCCAACCTTATCTTCACTTTCCTAGGTATTTATTTTCCTTTTTAATCCTTTTCATTTTTATTACATAATCGTAAAAAAGAATGAAAATTATTTTATTATTAATTATTTTGAATATGCTTTTTCGTTTTATAAGTATTCTCATCTGTATCCAAAATAAAAAAATAATCTCCTTGGCAGCAGCAGCTTACTCGTCAACTTTGGATGGAGGTAAGTTATTTAAAATTAATTAAAATCAAGATTAATTTTAATTTTGTATTTATTTCTCTTCCAACAGGTCAAGTGTTTTGCAAATTTCACTTTCAAAATTTTTCAATTCCATTTTCAAGACCAAATTTATTCCTTATATAATTGATGGTGCAAAACACTTGACCTGTTGGAAGAGAAATAAATACAAAATTAAAATTAATCTTGATTTTAATTAATTTTAAATAACTTACCTCCATCCAAAGTTGACGAGTAAGCTGCTGCTGCCAAGGAGAATATAATCCTCGTCTACAAAAATATTTAAAAAAAAAAAAAAAAAAAAAAAAAAAAAAAAAAATAATAATAATATCAAATTAAAAAGATAATTTAACATGAGTGTGAGTAAATAGATAATTTTTTTACATCAAAATTGATGAAGAAGATTCTAGAATCCTCTGCATATGAGAGTGTGGGGATAAGAGTAACTATGGCGTTTGCGTTCTCTTTATCGGTGCAAAAGTAGCGATCTACTTTATCTCTTTCTCGGCCATTCATGTGTTGTTGGTTGATTGTCGTTCGATTTGTTCATCTTCAGAGATTTATATTTGATTTGTATTATTAGATTTATTTTTATTCGTTTTTACAAGTCTAGTTAATTTTATATTTTAAACAATATTAGGTGAGATTTTTTAATTTATTATTGTTATTTTATTTTTAATGCCTAATTACATCTAAAAAAAATTTCTATATTTTCTCCTAAATATTTATGGATTCAAATAGGGATTGAATTATATAAATTAAAAACCTATATTTATGATCGCATAAGTATATTATAAAATCTGGCGTGATGACCGCACGGCACACAATTTTCTCTGACTTTTTGTAATCGAAACGCTATCGTTATAATAAACAAACAAAATATTTCAATTTTACTCAAAAGTCTATAAGATTAAGATTGAAATATGAATTTTTTCTAAAAAAAAACTAAAAACACTTAAGACTACGGGAACTTAGTTGGGAACTCATCAAATTCAGTCAAGGGCGGACACAAGGGGGGGGGGTAAGGGGGCTATTTAAAAAGGGTTTCGACTTTTAATATTTATTTATTACATGATTCGCCCTTCCCCAACCAGGGGTTTAGGATTTTACATTTTCTTTTATAGTGAATATTTTTTAACAACTGTTAACATATTAATATTTAGTATTACTCATACATATATAACAATAATATATTTTCCTTTTAAAGCACTCTTCGGGAGTTTCTAAGGTTTTGTTCTTTTGTTCTTTTAAGTTTTTCATTCAAGTCCCACCATTCACACATTTTCTCATCCACACTGCCACTTAGGAGATTTTCAATTGCTTCTCTACTAATATTTTCCTGCCAAGCTTTCAACACTCCCTCACTTTCTTCACAGACCCTCTCACACTGCCACACATGTTCGAAGTTCTCCACTTCCCTTCCACAGAGCCTACAAGTGTCCACCTCATTCCAGTCTTTTCCCCCTCTTAGTCCGTTCCCCATTCTCATTCTTATCCATGCCCTTTTCTTTCGTTCGCAGCATCTCGGGTCCAGTAAGTAACCTTCTGTCCCTAGTGATGATTTTATCTTCTTATACGTCGGATTGTAGGTTGAATCATTTATCTTCTTCTATAATCCCTGTACTTCTTGTTCGTATATCTTTAAGAAGGCTTTTGACATCCACGATCTTAATGCTGCTTCTTCTATCCCGTCCTTCAATCCTTCTATCACTCTAGACTTGCCTGCATTTTCCCACACTTTTTTAATTTCTTCTGTCCATTTTGTTGGATTCGGATTTCCTAGGCTTCTCAAAAGATTTCTTAGGATTATCTTTGGCCACCGGCTCCCCTCTAATTTCCATATGCGCAGCAAGAACTCCCCACATCTTGTTAAATTTTTCATTTTTATAGTACTTCTTCCCATTTCCATTTTCCAGAGATAGTCTGGGGTGTTGCGATCCAATCCCGCTATCATCTTAAAATACCTTGCTTGACTCTTCTCAAATTCTGCTATTTCTTTCCAGCCATATATCTCAATTCCATACGCCATCATCATATGTAACCATAAAATTTTCTATCTTTTACATTTCATATCAAAAAATCTGGTGTGACTGGCGCACAGCACACAACTTTCTCTTACCTTCGGTAATCGAAAGTCGTGTTCTGTGCTTGTCACACCAGATTTTTTGTGTCGACATGTATTTAGTTCCCGACAGTATGGAACATGAATTCAGATGTAAAATTTATAAGTATGGGAAAATATTTATATTTTGTTACCATGGCAACCATTTCTCCTATCTTCCCTATGAAATACAAGAGTAAAGTGGTCTTCAGAAGATTTCAATGGCAAAATGAGAATATACATTTTAAAGAGCAACTAAAAAATAATTGATTTTTGAATTTTAATCAAAATCGTTGGAGCAAATTTTGAGAAAATCGAAAAAAACTGAAAAAGTACATCAGTAAAGTACTAGTACTCTTTGGCCGATTTTGATTAAAAGCTTATTTTTCGGGTCACGGGGGTGCTTAACTTAAATATAAAATTTCAGCCTCATAGCTCAATTCCTTCATGCTTAAAATTGAACACACACCCACACACCCACCCACCCACCCACACACACACAGACAGACCATGTCGCGAAAACCACTTTTTTGGATTCAGGGGACCTCAAAACGTGAAGATCCATCAAAATCTCGACATCGAATTTTTGACATGAATCCAATACTTTCTCTCTATATATATATTACATATATACATAGGTAAGAGAAAGTAATAAATAAGAATCCAAGAGAGATTCTTTGACGTTATATAGAAGCCACATCAGTTTTATATATTAAAAAAAAAAGATTAATTGTGAAATAAAGATTCTTTGTAATTTTATGATTTTTCTAAGCGATTGTGAGTTGAACAGCCTTATTGGCTTGAAATGACAGACAAGTTGAAAATCAAGTTGGAATTAGCAATTAAAGACGTAGAGAGAGGATATTTCTTTGAAGTAATCATCGATTATGATGCCGATGACTCAACGCGACAGACAGATCACATCCCCTTTTATGGGCATAAAGGGGTTGAAAAAAAAGATCTATTATTAGACGGAGAGAGAAATTACAGATAAACAAAAGAAAGAAGAAATCGTAATTCAATTTTATTACACTATTTGGTTTTTTTATATTTTTCATTTCTATCAATATATACTGGTATACAAAAAATTTTCTTTTACGGGCAAGTGGTCTCTAAATTTGTATTTCAAATACAGAAGATCCATCAAAATCTCGACATCGAATTTTTGACATGAACCCATACTTTCTCTCTATATAATTTATAAGAGAAAGTATTAGACTGGGAAGCAAGCGAGTAAACAAACTCCCCCCCTCCCTTTTCACCATCTGAACGAACATATTGCACAGTGTGTTGCACAACACAGTTTAATTAAAATACAAAAATCTGGTGTGACTGGTCGAACAGCACGCAACTTTCTCTTACCTTCGGTAATCGAAAGTTATGTACTGTGCTTGCTACACCGTATTTTTGTGTCGACATATATATTTAGTTCCCGACAGTACGGAACATATGAATTCAAGATGTAAAATTTATAAGTATGGGAAAATATTTAAATTCTGTTACCATGGCAATCATTTCTCCTATCTTTCCTATGGAGTACAAGAGTAAAGTAGTCTTCAGAAGATTTCAATCGCAAAATGAGAATATACATTTTAATTGATAAGGTGCCGGGTGATTCAAGTGCCGCTACAAGCCTGGCTAAACACTGTTTTGAGAGAGGCCATCGTTTTGACTACAGCAATTTCGAGATTCTTGACACAGCGTCCAATAGAATGAAGAGGTTTTTCAAAGAGTCTTGCTATATTCAAAAGCACATCAATACGGCTGTCAATTATAAAGTAGACACCCAAGGCTTGTCGGATGACATAAAAGCATTGTTGGGCTCGTAAATTATTTCAATTAATATCTTAAAATTGCCCTCGGGGCTTGGCGTAGAGGTTAGCGTGCTAACCTCGTATACCAAACATCGCGGGTTCGGGCCCCAGGCAGTCCGATGATTTTATTTAAGCCATTTGGATACCAAATGGCTTAAATAAGAATGCCTGGACCCCAAATATAGAAAAATTCATAAATAACGGTTATCGTTTAAAGCAGGGGTGTCCAAACTTTCCAGCCTTAGGGCCATACAGATTACTCCAGTAATTTCCGAGGGCCAAAACCATATTATCATTGTAGCCGGTGGTTAAAAGTGTAATAGTCCACTGATGAAAAAAAAGTCCGAAAAAGTACGCAACGTTTAAAAAATCTGGTGTGACTGGCGCACAGCACACAACTTTCTCTTACCTTCGGTAATCGAAAGTTGTGTTCTGTGCTTGTCACACCAGATTTTTTGTGTCGACATATATTTAGTTCCCGACAGTACGGAACATATGAATTCAGATGTAAAATTTATAAGTATGGGAAAATATTTATATTTTGTTACCATGGCAACCATTTCTCCTATCTTCCCTATGAAATACAAGAGTAAAGTGGTCTTCAGAAGATTTCAATTGCAAAATGAGAATATACATTTTAAAGAGAATCTAAAAATTAATTGATTTTTGAATTAAAAAAAAAAATCGTTGGAGCAAATTTTGAGAAAATCGAAAAAAACTGAAAAAGTACATCAGCAAAGTACTAGTACTCTTTGGCCGATTTTGATTAAAAGCTTATTTTTCCGGTCCCGGGGGATGTTTAACTTAAATATAAAATTTCAACCTCGTAGCTCAATTCCTTCATGCTTAAAATTGAACACACACCCACCCATACACCCACCCACCCACAGACAGACCATGTCGCGAAAACCACTTTTTTGGATTCAGGGGACCTCAAAACGTGAAGATCCATCAAAATCTCGACATCGAATTTTTGACGTGAATCCAATACTTTCTCTCTATATATATATTACATATAT
The DNA here is from genome assembly GCA_023213315.1 of Euborellia annulipes. Classification (NCBI taxonomy): domain Eukaryota; kingdom Metazoa; phylum Arthropoda; class Insecta; order Dermaptera; family Anisolabididae; genus Euborellia; species Euborellia annulipes. Next base: position 43,027 of record JAKCPI010012808.1, on the reverse strand, counting down.
ACATAGGTAAGAGAAAGTAAAAAGGCTGCAAATCGGACTAAAGTCCGCAAAACGTAAAATTAGTCCACAACTACAAACTATTGTCAGTGGAAAATCTCAATTACATAAATCTCATTAGTATTTCATATGTCATTATGCTTGTTATAAGTTATGTTTTTATTTAAAATGTATAAAATGTTAGTTGGATTCATTTCAATAATTTGTTAGTTATTATATACTGAAGTTAAATTTTCTGCATATTATACATGTCTTTACTCATTACAATTCTGTTTCTTTATCCAACTTATCACAAAAACAATAACAATAAGGCTACAACAATGTTATGAGTAGTTGGCCCATGACCATATCAATGTAGATGTCATAATAATAATTATTCAACATAAAATTAGAATACTTCGATAAACTAAATTTAATTTGCTATAAAAAATATGTTCTCTAAAAGAAGTTTTCAAGTTTGCTAGTTCCCCGCGGGCCGGACAAAATCTATCCGCGGGCCGGATGTGGCCCGCGGGCCGTAGTTTGGAGACCCCTGGTTTAAAGTCTTATATGGCCTAAGTTGCCGAAAAGACTGTGTGAATGAGAAAAATCTGGTGTGACTGGCGCACAGCACACAACTTTCTCTTACCTTCGGTAATCGAAAGTTGTGTTCTGTGCTTGTCACACCAGATTTTTTGTGTCGACATGTATTTAGTTTCCGACAGTACGGTACATTCGATTTTCAAGATGTAAAATTTATAAGTATGGCAAAATATTTATATTTTGTTACCATGGCAACCATTTCTCCTATCTTTTCTATGTAGTACAGGAGTAAAGTGATCTTCAGAAGATTTCAATTGCAAAATGAGAATATACATTTTAAAGAGAATCTAAAAAATAATTGATTTTTGAATTTAAAAAAAAATCGTTGGAGCAAATTTTGAGAAAATCGAAAAAAACTGAAAAATTGCATCAGTAAAGTACTAGTACTCTTTGGCCGATTTTGTTCAAAAGCTTCGTGTCACGTCCCATCAGGGATGCCTAACTTAAATATAAAATTTCAACCTCCTAGCTCTTTTTGTTCTTGAGATATTTTGTTCACAGACAGACAGACAGACAGACACACACACAGACAGACCATGTCGCGAAAACCACTTTTTTGGATTCAGGGGACCTCAAAACGTGAAGATCCATCAAAATCTCGACATCGAATTTTTGACATGAATCCAATACTATCTCTCTCTATATATATTAACATATATATAGAGGTAAGAGAAAGTAAAAAAGTGTGAATGTTAAAAAAAAAAAAAAAAAAAATATCTTAAAATTTTTATTTTTTATTTCTATCTAATAATTTATTAAATTATTTTTCAATCAGTTCAATGGCATTTCTTTCTTTGATAACAAATATATTAATCTATTTAAATCTCGATGCATTGACCTTTCGTTTGATTTGAGCCACCTACTGTATTTGATATAATTAAGTAAATTATTTGTCATTGACGCCTTATTGCTTGCGAGGGCTGGTTATCATGTATAGATCTGCCTCTCAGACGTTTCGCTCCGAAATATGAACTTGTATGTGGCATTAGAGTGGGGTATAATAACATTGTTAATTTTGATTTCTATATTTAAATATGTATAAACTCACTCTAATTATTTATTTTATTTTATTTGTACAGCCGCTGATGAAGAAGCGCTATTAAATGCCTTCGAAATATTTGGAGAAAACACTCTAAAAAGTTATTTTCTCATTGCCAAAAGCCTAGCCTGCACCTTTTATCAATCATATTACTTGGCAGGCCACATCCTTTTGTATATATACATTTTAAAGAGAATCTAAAAAAATAATTGATTTTTGAATTTTAATCAAAATCGTTGGAGCGAATTTTGAGAAAATCGAAAAAAACGTGCATCAGTAAAGTACTAGTACTCTTTGGTCGATTTTGATTAAAAGGTTATTTTCACGCCCTAGGGGGGTACCTAACTTAAATATAAAATTTCAACCTCCTAGCTCTTTTCGTTCTTGAGATATTTTGTTCACAGACAGACAGACAGACACACAGACACGTTTTTGAATTCAGGGTACCTCAAAACGTGTATTTTCATCAAAATCACGACATCGAATTTTTCACATGAATCCAATACTTATTTTTTAAGGTCTTTTTCGGCATCTAAGGCCATTTAGACCCCATTCCTATTTATTTCAAATGATTCAATTTTTTTTTGCTTGGGACGAGAATCGAATCTTTTTTTTTTTTTTTACACACTCACACTCACACACACATTCACACTGTCTTTTCGGTAACTCAGGCCATTTAAGACTTTTTACGATATCCGTTATTGATAAATATACATATATGGGGTCCAGGCATTCTTATTTAAGCCATTTGGTATCCAATTGGCTTAAATAAAATCATCGGACTGCCTGGGGTCCGAACCCGCGACGTTTGGTACGAGGTTAGCACGCTAACCTGTACGCCATGCCCCGAGGGCGAATCGAATCTTAATATTTTATATTCAGTGACCTAGATATAGATTCATTTATTTTTATTTTTATTTTTTTTAGAGAGAGCTATGTAATATTTTTTAATTTTTTCTCTCAAAGTAATTATTTTTCTTGTTCTAGTAATTTCTTGACAGATTGTTTTGTTTTAGAATAGGTTTTTTTTTTTTTTTTTATTATTAATTTCATAATTAATGACGTCACGGCTGGCTGTATTTAAAATCAAAACCCAAAAGTTTTATAAAATTAAACTTTTGTTTGTAAATGGGCAAGCAATCAAGTGAATTAGATAGGGTCGGGAATATAAGTATTTCATTTGAATTGGCTATCAATAAATGGACGGGATCTAAATGGCCTCAAATGCCGAAAGATACCACAAAAAAATAAATAAATAAATGAACGAGACAGCTTGTTTTATTTCAATTTAATATTTAAAGTCAGGGCGCGGTTTCGGTCACATTCAAGACCATCATCAGGGCCAAGTCATTATCATCACATTGAAACCTCCTTTGATTATTTATTATATATTTTCTCAGCTGCCGAAAAAGACTCTAAACACATTTTAAAAAACTTTGGCCATTTTTACATTTGCAAATTAAGAGTTTCAAAAAGTAGAATTATTTTTTAAAAATCTAGTGTAACTGACAGCACAGTATACAACATTCGGGGTAAATGAAAGTTGTGAAATACTTGTCGTGCAGACATATATTTAGTTTTCGATATTTTATTAAAATCCATGACGTAATATCTATAGGAAAATATTTATTAGAAGAGTTAATGAGAGATGCAGCTAGATATTTGTCTGTGCCACAAAGCATGATTTGATGTGCTGCGTGCAGCCAACTTTTAGGCGCAATCAGAAAGGTTTCTCCACCTTCGTCTCTTTCGACTCTTCGAATTACAATACAATTTCGCTACATGGTCTCTCTCTCTCTGTGTGTGTGTGTGTGTGTATGTATCTGTTCAATTTTAAGCATAATTAAGGAATTGTTGAAGTTGAAATTTTATATTTAAGTTAGGTACCCCCTCGAGGGCATGAAAATAAGCTTTTAATCAAAAAATCGGCCAAAGAGTACTAGTACTTTACAGATGCACTTTTTCAGTTTTTTTCGATTTTCTCAAAATTCGCTCCAACGATTTTGATTAAAATTCAAAAATCAATTATTTTTTTAGATTCTCTTTAAAATGTATATATACAAAAGGATGTGGCGTGCCAAGTAATATGATTGATAAAAGGTGCAGGCTAGGCTTTTGGCAATGAGAAAATAACTTTTTAGAGTGTTTTCTCCGAATATTTCGAAGGCATTTAATAGCACTTCTTCATCAGCGGCTGTACAAATAAAATAAAATAAATAATTAGAGTGAGTTTATACATATTTAAATATAGAAATCAAAATTAACAATGTTATTACACCTCACTCTAATGCCACATGCAAGTTGAAATTTCGGAGCGAAACTTCTGAGAGGCAGATTTGTGCATGATAACCAGCCCTCGCAAGCAATAAGGCGTCAATGACAAATAATTTACTTAATTATATCAAATACAGTAGGTGGCTCAAATCAAACGGAAGGTCATGATTTGTAACTGTCTATTTTCCTAATAAAATTTAGTATTTTTGAACCATGGGCGGATTCAAAGGACATATTCGACGGGAGGGGGTAATTGACCCCTTTACCACCCTTGTACCCGCTTTTGTTTTGAAAAAATCTGGTGTGACTGGCGCACAGCACACAACTTTCTCTTACCTTCGGTAATCGAATGTTGTGTACTGTGCTTGTCACACCAGATTTTTTGTGTCGACATGTATTTAGTTTCCGACAGTAGGGTACATTCGATTTTCAAGATGTAAAATTTATAAGTATGGGAAAATATTTATATTTTGTTACCATGGCAACCATTTCTCCTATCTTTTCTATGAAGTACAAGAGTAAAGTAGTCTTCAGAAGATTTCAATGACAAAATGAGAATATACATTATATTAGAATAGGAAGAATAAATGAGCAAGCAGCTAGTTATATATCAATTTATTAACAAACCAGGGCCGACGTTTCGGTCACGTATGGGACCATCTTCAGGGCCAGGTTAATGTCCGAAAATACATACAATCCTCGCCAAGTTATATTGGGCATTCACAATTATACTTAAACTAATCATGATCATGCCTCAAATTTTAATTATTATCATACCATGGACAGAGAATCTCTGTAATTTTCGGACATAAACCTGGCCCTGAAGATGGTCCCATACGTGACCGAAACGTCGGCCCTGGTTTGTTAATAAATTGAAATATAACTAGCTGCTTGCTCATTTATTCTTCCTATTCTAATATCAACACTCAGCTATATACCTCCTTCAAAAAAATAATATACATTATAAAGAGAATCTAAAAAATAATTGATTTTTGAATTAAAAAAAAAAAATCGTTGGAGCAAATTTAGAGAAAATCGAAAAAAACTGAAAAAGTGCATCAGTAAAGTACTAGTACTTTTTGGTCGATTTTGTTCAAAAGCTTCGTGTCACGTCCCATAGGGATGCCTAACTTAAATATAAAATTTCAACCTCCTAGCTCTTTTTGTTCTTGAGATATTTTGTTCACAGACAGACAGACAGACAGACACACACACAGACAGACCATGTCGCGAAAACCACTTTTTTGGATTCAGGGGACCTCAAAACGTGAAGATCCATCAAAATCTCGACATCGAATTTTTGACATGAATCCAATACTTTCTCTCTCTATATATATTAACATATATATAGAGGTAAGAGAAAGTAAAAAAATTGTCAAGGGGGGGGGTCCATATTACTTACAATCTTCTCTATTTAATTTCATTGAGAAATAAATAGATACATTCTATTGTCTCTGTGTTTGCTTTTCCTTATTGAAAAGGATTATTATTTTTTAAATTGAGCAACCCCCCTCCCCTATAGCGATGAATTGACTATTATTTTGAATTATTTGCTTTCTCTCTATTCTTCCTGGAATGTAATAATCCTACAATTGATCATTGGATTGAAATGAAAGGAAACAATTCTCTTTTTTGTTTGTATTAAGCCTAATGAAATTAACATTATCATAATGTTTTTGTTTTTGTCTTTCATCATCGGAAGTCATAACAATCAATTCAAAGTTTGGTGGGACTGGTCCCACAGCACACAACTTTTTCTTACCGTCAGTATCGAAAGTTGTGTTCTGTACTTGTCAAAGCAGATTTTTTTGAGTCGACCTATATTTAGTTTCCGACAGTACGGTACATTTGTATTTTTTCAAAAACACTCACACTTTTTTCTCATTCACACTCACATTCACACAGTCTTTTCGTCAACTTAGGCCATTTAAGACTTTGACGATAATCGGTATTATTTATACTATCTATTGAGGGTCCAGACATTTCTATTAATGCCATTTGGTATCCAAATGCCTTAAATAAAATCATCGGACTACCTGGGGTTTAAAACCCGCGACATTCGGTATAGATGGTAGGCACTAGGGTTTGGAAAAAACCGGAAAATTTTGAAAACCGGTTTTTCGGTTTTTTACAAAGTGGAAAACCGGTAAACCGGTTTTAAACCGGTTTTTTTTTCAACATCTGAATCTATTTTGAACGCACCGCTATTTTTTTTTTTAACACTCACTTTTTTCCCATTCACACTCACACACACATCCATACACACAGTATTTTAGGCAACTTGGGCCACATAAGACTTTAAACGATAACCGCTATTAATGAATAAAGCTTTTGGGGGTTCAGGCATTCTTATATAAGCCATTTGGTATCCAAAATAAAATCATCGGGCTGCGTGGATCCGAACCCAAACAAATTATTATTACTACTATTCCAATCCAGTGCCTGCTTGAGGATTTGTTTACATTCATAGAATACAAAAATAACAAATATTTCTCTATAAATTTCCTAGGAGAGAAATCGTAACTTTAGGAATTAATAACTCAAATAATTGTAGGAATTTCGGGACCCGAGTATTTTTCCTGGACACTCCATAACTCTCTCTATAAGACTGAAAAATTTCGTCATTCCAATGTAAATAAAAACTGGTTAAACAGAGCGAGATAGTCGACGGACAGACAGACAGTCAGTCCGCTATTATTATATATAGATTATTGGAGTATTGGAAAAAAAGGGGAAAAAAATATAAATAATTTATAATTTTTTTAAAATTTGTTTAAGGTCTTTTTCGGCACCTAAGGCCATTTAGACCTCATCTTTATTTATTTCAAATGATTGATAGCCAATTCAAAAGAAATAAATTTTTCTCGCTTGGGACGGGAAGCGAACCCGAAACCTCAAGCCACTAGAAGCTAATGTCTTCTTTCTGAGCCACGGAACACGGGCTAATTTATAATTTGAATATAAGTTTTACTGAAAAAAAAAATTAAAAAAAAAAACCGAATTCGGTTTTTCGGAAAAATCTCGGTTTCTCGGTTTTTGAAAATTAGCCAAAAAACCGGTATACCGGTTTCGGTTTCCACCGGTGTCCAAACCCTAGTAGGCACGCTACCAACTAGACCAAGCCTGTAGGCCGTACGGTATATTTGAATTCAAGATGTGAAATTTATAAGTATGGGAAAAGCTTGGTGTAGGGGTTAACGTGCTAACCTCGTATAGGAAAAGTCATGGGTTCGGACTCCAGGCAGTCCGGTGATTTTATTTAAGGCCTTTGGATACCAAATAGCTTAAATAGAAATGCCTGGACCCTCAATAGATATATTAAAACACGAGTATCGTTAAAAGTCTTAAATTGCCTAAGTTGCCGAAAAGACTGTGTGAATGAGAAAAAAGTGTGAATGTTTTTCTTATAAAAAATCTGGTGTGACTGGTCGCACAGCACACAACTTTCTATTAACTTCGGTAATCGAAAGTTGTGTTCTGTGCTTGACACACCAGATTTTTCGTGTCGACATATATTTAGTTTCCGCCGATATATTAGAATTCAAAATGTAAAATTTATAAACATGGGAAAATAGTTATATTTTGTTACCATGGCAACCATTCTCCTATCTTTCCTATGAAGTACAAGAGTAAAGTGTGCTTCAAACAATTTTGAAGGCAAAATGAGAATATACATTTTAAACAGCATCTAAAAAATAATTGATTTTTGAATTAAAAAAAAAAATCGTTAAAGCGAATTTTGAGAAAATCGAAAAAAAACTGTAAAAGTACATCAGTAAAGTACTAGTACTCTTTGGCCGTTTTTGATTAAAAGCTCATTTTCACGTCCTAGGAGGGTGCCTAATTTAAATATAAAATTTCAACCTCCTAGCTCAATTCCTTCATGCTTTAAATTGAACCCAGACAGACAGACCACGTCGCAAAAACCACTTTTTTGGACTCAGGGGACCTCAAAACGTGTATATCCATCAAAATCTCGACATAAAATTTTGACATGAATCCAATACTTTCTCTATCTCTATATTAACATATATAGAGGTAAGAGAAAGTAAAAATGTGGGTGGCACAGGAGGGACCTCTTTAGATGTGCATCAAATGGGTTAACATTTTTCAACATCTGCTAGTTAAACTCATTAAGAAAAAAAACAAAATTTACCTGATTACTCATTATGTTAAGTGAACAAAAAAGCCAGAGAGTGGGGGGAAACAAAGGATCATTATTAAACAACAGTTACAAATTTTCTATAGGAATTCAATTATCTATCCTACTTTAATGAATTTGAATTGCATGTATGCAACAGATGACGCGATGACGGGGGGATACCCGCCAATTAAGAAGAAAAAACTCTAGCATCAATTAACGAATTTGCCACTAATTAGAATTCCATCTGTTTGTTGTTGAGTGACAGTCACCATGTTTTATTGAAATCCTCTCTCTTCTCTTAATAAATGCTTTCAATTCAGTGGCGTTGGAATAAACTGTTCAAGCTGGCAAATTAAGAGATACCGCTGCTGTAAGAAATTAACGCATCACGAAAAAAAAATCTGGTGTGATTGGTCGCACAACACACAACTTTCTCTAACCTTCGGTAATCGAAAGTTGTGTTCTGTGCTTGTCACGCCAGATTTTTTGTGTCGACATATATTTAGTTTGAACCGATATATTTTTTTTTTTTTAACATTCACACTTTTTTCTCATTCACACTCACATGCGCCCACACATTCATACAGTCTTTTCGGCAACTTAGGCCATTTAAGACTTTGACGATAACTGTTATGAATATATTTTATTTGGGGTCCAGGCATTCTTATTTAAGCCATCTGGTATTCAAATGCCTTAAATAAAATCATCGGACTGCCTGGGTCCGAACCCGCGACGCGTCGACGTTCGGTATAGAAGGTAGACACGCTACTTACTACGCCACACCCGGGGGCGAACCGATATATTAAAATTCAAGATATCAAATTTATAAACATGGGAAAATATTTATATTGTTACCATGTCAACTATTTCTCCTATATTTCCTATGAAGTACAAGAGTAAAGTTGTCTTCAGAAGATTTCAATGGCGAAATGAGAATACACATTTTGAAAGAGCATCTAAAAGATAATTGATTTTTGAAATTTAATCAAAATCGTTAGAGCGAATTTTGAGAAAATCGAAAAAAAAAACTAAAAAAATGCATTAGTAAAGTACTAGTACTCTTTGGCCGATTTTGTTTTTTTTATTATATTCGAACCCACAGCCATCATGGCTAGGGTTAGATCAATAGATACCTCTTATGCAGTGGCATAGCGAGGGGGGGGGCGGGGGCAAGGGGGGGTCATGATGGCCTCAGGCGCTACTCACAAAGGGGCACCAAATGGTCCGCAGAACAAAAAATTGCTGGATAATTTTTATTTTATTATAATTGATTCTTGGAAAATATATTTTAAATATAGTGCCAGTGTAATATTATAATTTTGTAATAATATTGAAATCATGGCTGAACTAATAACAGATATGAGTAGGATGGCAGCCAGGAAAGAATTAAGACAAACATTTAATCAATCTTTATCTAATTTTATTTCGAATCGGACGCAAATCGCGCCCTTCCTGCCCTGAGAAAGATATTTTCTTTCCTGGCTGCCATCCTACTCATATATGTATAATAATTTTGTATATTTTACATATAATATTATACGGTTTTCGAATGGGGGGCCCCCCTAAAAAGGTATTGTGCCCCGGGCGCGAGTTAAGCTCGCTACGCCACTGCTCTTATGTCTAACAAAAAACATAAGGGAATTTTCTGTTGACTAGACCCTAGCTATGAAGATGGTCTCATAGTCTGCCGAAACGTCGGAATATAATAAAAAAATTTTTTTTTTAATTATAATATAATAAAACTTAAAGAAGTGGAATAATGTAAATTATTTTAATAAAATCAGCCAGATTGCTGTAGTTAAGCTACGCCAAACACGGCGAAATTTCGCGTGGGTGGATATGTCTCCCGGTTGCCATTCTAATTAAATACATTTTATTTATTTATTTATTTATTCATGTTAAAATGTACATAGAGCCTGATGGCTCCTCATAGAGTACAAGTTTATTAGGAAAATAAATAATAATATAGGAATAATTTACCGATAAACGCGGGCTTCCGGACCCAGAAGTTCACTGTAAGTCTTAATAAACCAGATACGTCCCTATATCTTCTTATCTATCTATATAATTCGCTAAAGTCCGTCTGTCTGTCATGCTCTGTTTGACTAACTTCCCGATGAAATTTTGAAACGAATTTTTATATAGTTAAATAGGACCTTCCAAGGATTACATGAAAATTATTTTCATCCCGAAATTCCTATAACTTTTTGTGTTATTAATTCCTAAAGTTACTATTTCTCTCCTATGTATAGGAAATGTATGAGGAAACATTTATGTATTCTTTGCATTTATGTATTTTATGAATGTAAACAAATCCTCAAGCAGGCATTGGAATCACTTCTCTAGACCGCTGAAAGCGGTCAATAGATTTGATAGGAAATTAACGATACGTTTATATAAACAACACTTGCTCTAATTATTTTCATAAAATCAATTAATTTTTTTTTCTTGTTATCTAAGAATTGTAATTGCGTTAGTTTGTTGTTGTTGTTGTTTAAAAGCATGGCTTGTTGTCATTGATGAGATAAGAATGTGAGTGTAATAGTTAAAAAACAAACAGTAGGGGGTGTACGAGGGGGAGGGGAGAAGAATAACGGGGAGGGCTAACTGTACTTACTATTCTCTATATATATACACACACACACACACATTCGTAATAGGAGAAGAAGAGCACTCAAGAATATTTGTATGCATCAACGCATGGACGATGATGATGAGCAAGCAACCAACCAACGCCACTTCCGCTTGCTAATTTTTCTATTTATCTATTTATTTTATTATTATTATTATTATTTTTTTTTTTAGTTTAAAATAGAGAGTTTTGTTAAGTCTTAAACTTTTAATTATGACTAGAGCCCGGATATACATGCATCTTTGGCAGTGGTGTAGCTAGGGGGGGGGGCAAAGGGGATCATCATACACCGGGCGGTACTCACAAAGGGGCTCCATATGGTCCGCAAAACAACAAATTGCTGGATAATTTTGTCTCAAATTTAAAGCTTAGCTTGAGCCTATGACTTTATTTATAAAATAGTTTTTTCCCAAAGGATATCACAGGGAAAAAACTATTTTGTAAATGTCTTCGTTGCAAGAATCCTCAGTGCAGACTTTATTTATTTTACTTTATTAATTTGCGAATATATTTTACATATAATATATGTTTTTCGAATGAGGGGTGGGGGGGCGCCTAAAAGATATTGTGCCCCGTGTGCGAGTTAAGCTCGCTACGCCACTGCATCTTAGTATAGAAGCTGAATACGTTCCTCCTTAAATTTTGCATGTATCCATTTGATGAGTATTCGATTCAAAATAACCCTTCCTCTTTGTTCCGAGCATTTGTGCATATTTTGGCTTTTTTGCACAATGCATGTTTTCCCAATTTTTAATTTAAAACAACCTCTTTCTTGCATATTTTAACATTTCTTTAAACGAAAAAATCTGGTCGCACAGCACACAACTTGCTCTTACTTTCGGTAATCGAAAGTTGTGTACTGTGCTTGTCACACCAGATTTTGTTGTGTCGAGATATATTTAGTTTCCGACGATATATTAAAATTCAAGATATAAAATATATAAACAGGGGAAAATATTTATAGACAGGAAAAGGAGCAGGTGCAGCCAAAAAATAAAAGCCTCTCATTTAATACAATTAAATGAGACGTTTTGAGTGAATTTTATTTACCCATCTTCACACCTTCAAAATCGTTAAAAATCCCGGAGTTGGTCAATAGGGCAATACATGCAAATCATTTGTCCCGCCGATGTGGGCCATCGTATATATTTAGTGAGACTAAATATTTAGTTCTTAAAATTCCGTTTAGTTTCTAAAATTTTATAATTATAAAGAAAAGGCGCCTGCGGGCTTGGTCTAGTTAGTGGCGTGCCTGCCTTCTATACCGAGTGTCGCGGGTTCAGACCCCAGACAGTCCGATGATTTTATTTAAGCCATTTGGATACCAAATGGCTTAAATAGAAATGCCTGGATCCCCAACAGATATTATAAATAATAACGGTTATCGTCAAAGTCTTAAATGGCCTAAGTTGCCGAAAAGACTGTGTGAATGAGAAAATAAATAAAAGGCGAGGGTCCGCCGCAGGCCGGCCCTGGCCAGCTAGTGGAGGTTCAGGGGGCAAGAATCCCACCTAAAGCGGCGAGTAATTATTAATTAATTTTATAACTATTATACAAAATGAATTTCAAGGGGCTTTGACACATGTGTCAAAGCCCCTTAAAATGTTTTTGCAAAAACAGAAACTTATCAAATGTCTGTTTTTGTTCAATTTTCATTCCAATCTTATATTATATACTTTATTAGCATTTATTTTGTTCACTTTTTTTATTTCTTTATTCAAAAATTAATCAGCTTTTTTTTCTTTATTTTATTATGTCAAGTGATAAAATCCATTTGTACAATTCTGTTTAGTGTATTATCTTTTTACAATTCAATGCCTAGGTTGGTGAAACACCTTTAAATTACCGAAATTAAGAAGAAATTGTGTGCTGTGCGACCAGTCACACCCGATTACTCCCCCCCCTTCAGTGAGAAACTCCCTTGGATCCGCTCTTGAATGCGGGCGATTCTCGATTTTGATTCATTATAGAGGTTAAAGTAAAAGTGATATGAAAATATTTTTTTTTTTTTTATTGCTTATTATTTATTTATTTATTATTCTAATACGCTTTATAAAAAATAAAGAAATATTCCCATTCAGAAAGAAAGTACTGTTAGAAATTTGCTGACTCTTGTTGTTCTGTCCTTTAACATACTTTAAAGTGTTATTGTTGTTTAAATCGTATAGGAAAATGAAATATGTATTTTGTCCTGATTTAACATCCAATTACTTATTAAATTAGCGTGCAATTGTAGGCATGAATATTAGTTGCTATTCTGAGAGGATGAAATCTTAAATTTAAGTTCACCCGGAGGGGGTGAAAATAAGCTTTTGAACGAAATCGGCCAAAGAGTACTAGTACTTTACTGATGTACTTTTTCAGTTTTTTTTTTTCGATTTTCTCAAAATTCGCTCTAACGAATACAATTCAAAAGTTAATTATTTTTTACATGTTCTTTAAAATATCTATTCTCATTTTGCCCTCAAAATTGTTTGAAGCACACTTTACTTCTTGTACTTCATAGGAAAGATAGGAGAAATGCTTACTTACTATGTAACAGGGGGGATGTATGGCTGTAGAGCAGATGTTGAAAGAGGTAAGAAAAGAAGGAAATGCAGCCAATGTATTTTATTTATTGATTATCAGCCCACGGCTAACGTTTCGGTCCCATGGTTTGGACCATCATCAGAGCTGGGGCTGTGTCAAAAAAGGCATATATACTTTCACGTACAACGAGAAGGGCCATTTATACTATAACTATAATAGTAGTTTCTATTATTTCACACGAGTAGGGATGAAACGATACGAGTAAATACAAGTACTTACTCGATACTTTTCTTTCGATACCAAGTACTTTTGGAATCGATACTTTGGAATAGAGTACCAAGTAAGTATCGGTCAAAAATACTCGTATCGATACTCGGTCCACGTAGGCGATGATTAGTTTGGTCGAAAGAACATTTACGTAGATTTGTTCTTATTCACAATAGAAATAAGTGGAATGGTTGGTACCGCTGTATTTTAATTTTTATTATTGGAGTATTCAACAGGGAAACATCTTGAAAAATTATTATTTTTGGGTAGTACATCTAAAACTGAATATTTTTTTTAGTCGTCGTTGTTTTTTTTTTTAAGAACTTGTTGTTTTATGGTTGTGGAGATTTAATCAAGATTCTCAGGGACTTTTCAGCCAGGAGATTAAATAAAAAAAATTTTAAATATTCTATTTGCCGGCATTTCGGTCGCAAATCCCAACCTTCATCAGGGCGAATATTGACGATTATACACGATCTTAGGTATTTTAATATTCATTGCAATTAAATATACAATTTATTTTTACTTTGATTTGTACAAAAATATTATCATACTTGGAGGTCTCCGATGATGAAGGTCATGATTGGCGACCGAAACGTCCGTAAATAGAAATTAAATAAAAGATTTTTATTTAATCTCCTGGCTGCAAAGTTCCTGCGCATCTTGATAATATAGGCCCTAAGTACTTACTGCTGTTTTTGCTTCTTTTTAATTGTACGAAAAAATTGACCGATACGAGTAAGTATCGATACTTTTCAATCGATACCGAGTAGGTACTCGATACTCTGCGACCGATACCAGTATCGAGTAAAAGTATCGATACCTCGGTGGTATCGTTTCATCCCTACACACGAGAGCCTCCCGTTTCGGGGAAAGTATATATGCCTTTTTTGACACAGCCCCAGCTCTGATGATGGTTCAAACCATGGGACCGAAACCTTAGCCGTGGGCTGATAATCAATAAAGAAAATACATTGGCTGCATTTCCTTCTTTTCTTACCTCTTTCAACACTTACTTACTATAGTAACTAAATATAAAATTGTTGTTAAGAAACTTGTCTAGAAAAAATATTTAAAATCTTATACGTATTTGCTGAAATTACTTGTCTCAATTGTAAGCAGATGAAAGGCTTTTTTGAAAAGAAAAATCACTTGATAAAGTTTTTTCTTATTTTATTGGAAAACTTAATTATGCCCGACCAATTGCGAATGTTTTGGTTTCGGTTTTTCAAAAACCATTTTCAAGGCCTAAAAAATCAGAAATCACATCAATAATTCTATTTTACATTTTATACTGTTATATATAAGAGGCGAGTTTTACTTATAGTTATTAGTTACACTTGTTTTTTTTTTAAATAATTTTTTTACATATATGCATGGTGATCTTAACAAACTTAACATATTCATGATAATTTAATTGTAAAAGGAGCAGGAGGTTTACTCGATTCTGTTGCAGATGGAGGTGCAGAGAAGAAATAATTTATATTATGAATGACAAGACGACTGTGATTGGAATTTAACAGGGTTTCGGTCAGAAAAGACCATCATCAGGCCTGCGAAAGATTACAGAAGGCCTGATGATGGCCTTTTCTGACCGAAACCCTGTTAAATTGCAATCACAGTCGTCTTGTCATTCATAATATAAATTATTTCTTCTCTGCACCTCCATCTGCAACAGAATCGAGTAAACCTCCTGCTCCTTTTACAATATCATACTCGGGCTGTTTCTACCGTCATGATAATTAAAGTCTATTGTTGATTCGTAGACTTATAGCTGGTAGTTCAATCAGGATAGGTGAAAAGAAGAAGAAAATTCGCAGCTAGTTGTACGTATTTCATTATTTTTATTCCCATTATGTTGACGTTTCGATCCCGGTTGGGATCATCCTCAGAACTAATGTGCACAACAAGAAATAAAGAGATTAGTATCAATACATTGGTTCCCAACCGGGATCGAAACGTCAACATAATGGGAATAAAAATAATGAAATACAACTACCTGCGAATTTTCTTCTTCTTTTCACCTATCTATATTTGTTAATTTTCATTACAAAAAGATCTATTTTGTTTTTACCCACCTCAGTTTACAGGGAGTTTCGAAAAATACTTTTTCTTTTCAAAAAAGCCTTTCATCTGCTTGCAATTTGAGATAAGTAATCTCAGCAAATATAAGATTTTAAACTAAATATAAATTTTACATTTTGAATTCTATAGGCGGAAACTAAACATGTATCCACATAAAAAATTTGGAGCGACAGAACACAACTTTCGATTACCGAAGTTAAGAGAAAGTTGTGTGCTGTGCTTGTCACACCAGATATTTTAATTTATTTCATTTTTACGCACTACCATATTCGGTAATCTCTATATCGTTATATTGTCTATTGGTTTAACGAAATTAACCTCTAAGTGAATGGATGCAAAAAGAGACCGAACATTTAACATACCTACTGTATGTACATCTATTAAATTATTATTCGGATCAATTTAATAAAATAATTATTCACCAATTTTCTAACAATTAAACAAATTAGACAAGCCAAGAGAGAAAAATGAGGCTCTGTAGCCCTACCCACGACATAAATAAAATGTAGGATTTCATTATGTCGACATATATTTACTATATTTGAATAAGAGGTAGATTTATTGCGATTTTTTACCAAGGTGTTGTGGTTCAAGAAAACAATAAAATTTATAATAATTTATTATTGTGTGCTTTATTTCAGGCCTGGCGACTGGCTAGTATCAGTTTCGGTAGCCCAACTACCATCATCAGGCCTGCAAAATACATTTTATTTTTAATTTACTTATATTATTACATTGCATAAGTTTGTCAGTACAATAATTGTATTTTTATGTCAATTTGAAACAATAAAAACATATTACATTTCTCAAGATTTTTATATTTTTATTACAAACAATTTACCTGAGCAAAGCCTAAATCCATTTTAAAGTGTAATCTCTCACCAAGTATATTTGAAATGGAGAATTAAAATGTCAATAATTATTTTTACTAGGTGATTCTGTCTAATACAAAATTGTTGTCAAAATAATTATTGGCATTTTAATTTTTTTGTTTCAAATTGACATAAAAATACAATTATTCTACTGACAAACTTATGCAATGTAATAATATAAGTTAATTAAAAATAAAATGTATTTTGCAGGCCTGATGATGGTAATTGAACTACCGAAACTGATCCTAGCCAGTCGCCAGACCTGAAATAAAGCAGACAACAATAAATTATTATAAATTTTATTGTTTTCTTGAACCACAACACCTTGGTAAAAAAATCGCAATAAATCTACCTCTTACATATTTAAATAGTATTTATAATTGCGCTAATCCAACAAAAAGACATATATTTAGTTTCCACCGATATATTTAGAATTCAAGAACCATGGTAACCATTTCTCCTATCCTTCCTATGGAGTACAAGAGTAAAGTGGTCTTCAGAAGATTTCAATGACAAAATGAGAATATACATTTTATTGAGAATCTAAAAAATAATTGATTTTTGAATTTAAAAAAAAATCGTTGTAGGCAATTTAGAGAAAATCGAAAAAAACTGAAAAAGTACATCAGTAAAGTACTAGTACTCTTTGGTCGATTTTGTTCAAAAGCTTCGTGTCACGTTCCATGGGGTGCCCAACTTAAATATAAAATTTCAACCTCCTAGCTCAATTCCTTCATGCCCAGACACACAATGTTGCAAAAACCACTTTTTTGGACTCACGAGACCTAAAAACGTGTATATCCGTCAAAATCTCGACATTTTACATGAATCCAATACTTTATATATATTGACATATGTAGAGGTAAGAGAAAGCAAAAATAATGAAATATAAAACATATTTATAAGCTAAATAAGCAAGGGAAAGTGATGCAGTTAGCACCAGCGGATTTTTTTTTTATTTTTAAATGTCTCAATCATTTATCTCATCTATTGATGATATTAAAATTCCTCGTTCGCTTTCAAGCTTGTTAAAAAAAAAATATATAGTTTATATTTTTTTTTTTTAGAATTCACAAATAACTCCGATTATGTGATATGTAGTCTATTTATTGGTGAAATCCTGTTTGGGTGAACCTGTTTGTCTCTCTTGCTGGTGCGTAGAGGCGGGGCTCCCAACGCCTGGCTGGAGCTCCCACTCTTTGGTATGCATTTAATTTAATCGACAATCAAGGGACGTTAGGGAAAAGAAAAAAACTATGAGGGAATCAGGAATTGAGAAAAAAAGTACACGTGTAAGGAAGAATTTGTAAGGTTCATTATCATGTATAAAAAGAAAATGAAATTGTTTTCTCATCCCGAGTAAAAATAATTAAAAATCATCAAGGGATCCACACGCCCGCACCAGGGACACACCTTTTTCTTCTGGTCACTTTCGATCTACTGTGTGTGTCCCTGGTGAGGGCGTGTGGACCCCTCGATCATTTTTAATTATTTTTACTCGGGATTTTGTCTAAAACAAAAACCGCCCTCTTAGATTATTATAAATCCAATCCAGCTACGATTTTTTTATTTTCTCTTACCTTTATATATGTTAATAAATATAGAGAGAGAAAGTATTGGATTCATGTCAAAAATTTGATGTTCAGATTTTGACCGATATACACGTTTCGAGGTCCTCTGTTTCCAAAAAAGTGGTCTGTCTGTCCAAGCGTGGATCCAGAGGAGTTTCTCGGAAAGGGGGGGGGAGGAATCTGGTGTGACTGGTCGCACAGCACACAATTTTTTCTTAATTTCGGTAATTTAAAGGCGCATTCTGTACCTACTTGTTTGCCAGAATATAAATACAAGTTAAGTATTTTTAAGTATTAATTTTTAAAATTTTACATTAAAAATAAATTTTTTTTCAAAAGAAAAAGTATTTTTTTCAAATCTCGGGAGGGGGGTAATTACCCCCTCCCCCCTTGTATCCGCCGTTGTGTCTGTCTGTGTTCAATTTTAAGCATTAAGAAATTGAGCTACGAGGTTGAAATTTTATATTTAAGTTAGCTTCTCTCCTGAGGAGTGAAAATAAGCCTTCAAAAAAAATCGGCCAAAAATTTCAAGTACTTTACTGATGTACTTTTTCAGATTTTTTCGATTTTCTCAAAATTCGTTCTAATGATTTTGATTAAAATATCAATTATTTTTTACATACTCTTTAAAATGTAGGGCCTATGTTCTCATTTTGAACTAGAAATTGTTTCAAGCACACTTTACTCTTGTGCTTCATAGAAAAGATAGGCGAAATGGTTGTTATGGTAACAAAATATAAATAGTTTCCCATGTATATAAATTTTATTACATCTTGAAATATAATATACTAGCCCCCCCCCTAGACCTCCTGCCAGCTGGCTCGGGCCCGCCAGCAGCGGACCCTCGCCTTTTCTTCTTTTTTTTTTTTAAAACATTCACACTTTTTTCTCATTCACACTCACACTCACACACACATTCACACTGTCTTTTCGGCAGCTCAGGCCATATAAGACATTTACGATAACCGTTATTTATGAATTTATATATATTAGGGTCCAGGCATTTTTATTGCCTTTTTTTTTTTTTTTTTTTTTTTTAAACATTCACTCTTTTTTTCTCATTCACACTCACACTCACACACACATTCACAGAGTCTTTTTGGCAACTTAGGCCATTTAAGACTTTGACGATAACCGTTGTAATATATATTAATCTATTGTGGGTTCAGGCATTTCTATTTAAGCCATCTGGTATCCAAATGGCTTAAATAAAATCATCGGACTGCCTGGGTCCGAACCCGCGACGTTTGGTATAGGAGGTAGACACGCTACCTACTACGCCACACCCGGGGGCATTGCCTTTTCTTCTTAATTATGAAAAGAAAATTATTATTATTCCATTCCAATCCAGTGCTTGCTTGAGGATTTGTTTACATTCATGGAATACACAAATGAAAAGAATACATAAATATTTCTCTATACATTTCTTATGGGAGAAATCGTAACTTTAAGAATTAATAACTCAAAAAATTATAGGAATTTCGGGATGAAAATAATTTTTCTGTAATCCCGAGAAGGTCCTCTTTATGCATATAAAATTTCATTTCAAAATTCCAACGGGAAGTTGACTAATTAGAGCGTGACAGACAAACGGACATTAGCAAATTATATATATAGAAATTTGGCGGAAACTAAATATATCTCGACTCAAAAATCTGGTGTGACAAACACAAAGGTAAGAGAAATTTGTGTGCTGTGCGACCAGTCACTCCAGATTTTTTTTTCTAAAAAAGGAGATGCCGGACAAGCATACTTTGTTTATAATAATTTCTTTGAATTAAGTAAGAATTTATTTTATGACAATCTTTAAAAGGGCAAATCAAGTGTCTTTATTGCATCTCTGTTTCTACTTAATCGGTCAAAGTTCATTCAGTCAGTTGATTTTTTACACTAAACCTGTAACAAAATTAATTAGGCAAGAAATGAGGAGATTTCTGGTTCCTCTTCATGAATCGGGTCAAAAGTATATACCATAAAATTAGACCAATATTAAAGGAGATTTTCCAGATAACGGATTCAATCAAAAAATGTGTGCCTGTGTTTATCGTTTTTTTATTTTTTTTTGTATTTTAATCCCACCCCCTTTAGGAATCTATATATATGATTCGCTAATGTCCGTCTGTCTGTCCGACTTTCACGCTCTATTCGGGCAACTTCCCGTTAGAATTTTGAAACTAAATTTTTTATGCTTAAAGAGAACCTTCTAGGGATTACAGTGAAAATTATTTTCATCCCGAAATTCCTCTAAATTTTTGAGTTATTATTCTTTACGATTTCTCTCCTATAGGAATTGTTTAAAGAAATATTTATGTATTCTTTCCATTTATTTGTGTATTCAATGAATGTAAACAAATACCTCAAGCAGGCACTGGATTGGAATAGCAATGATAATTTTTTGCCCTCGGCAGGTGCCTTGTATACCAAGAGTCGAGGGTTCAGATCCCAGGCAGTTCGATTATTTTATTTAAAAAGTGTTTTGGCTTAAATAGAAATATCTGGGCTCCCAAAAGATATTATCTCATATATAACGGTTATCGATAAGTCTTATATGGTCTAAGTTGCCGAAAAGAAGGGAGGCTGTTAAGAATCGTCTGAATTTTTAATTAAGAGGTGGAGTTAGTTGAAATTATAGGGTGTATAAATAACAAAAATCTTCCCGTCTTTTTGTCTTTCCCTCTTTGTCTTTGTTTGTCTCCCTATTTAAATTAGAGCCTATTAACAAACCAAGCCCTCGGGCCATGGTGTAGTTGCTAGCGTGCTAGCCTACTATACCAAGGGTCGCGGGTTCGGATCCCAGGCGATGATTTTATTTAAGCCATTTGGATGCCAAAAACCTTAAAGTAATATGCCTGAACCCCCAATAGTTATATTCATAAAATATTGAGTATCATAAAGTCCATGTATGTTAATATATAGAGAGGATTCATGTCAAAAATTCGATGTCGAGATTTTGATGGATATACACGTTTTGAGGTCCCCTGAGTCCAAAAAAGTGGTTTTCGCGATATGGTCTGTCTGTGTGTCTGTGAACAAAATATCTCATGAACGAAAAGAGCTAGGAGGTTGAAATTTCATATTTTTGTTAAATACTCTCCTGGGACATGACATAAAGCTTTTAAACAAAATCGGCCAAAGAGTACTAATACTTTACTGATGTACTTTTTCAATTTTTTTCGATTTCCTCAAAAATTTGCTCAAACTATTTTGATTAAAATTCAAAAATCAATTATTTTTTAAATGCTCTTTCAAATGTGCTCGTTTTGCTCAAAATTGTTTGAAGCACACTTTCCTTTTGTACTTCATAGGAAAGATAGGAGAAATAGTTGCCATGGTAACAAATAATAAATATTATCCCATACTTATAAATTTTACATCTATAAAAAAAGAACAAAAAAAGAAAAAAAAAATAAAAAAATTACAATACCCGATTTAAGAGAAAGAAGTGAGGAGAAGTTATTTACACTATATTTTAATTTGGATTTCAATATATCGATGAAAACTACTTATAGAACCCAACTTTCGATTACCGAAGATAAGAGCAAGTTTTGTGCTGTGCGATCAGTCACATCAGATTTTTTTTAGTATACGAGTCTCATCCATTTTTTCAAACTCAAAAAATTTTATAAATTCAACTTTGAATTGCCCTTGGGGCTGTGGTGTAGAGGTTAGCGTGCTAATGCTAACCTCGTATACCAAACGGACCTCAGGCAGTCCGATGATTTTACTTAAGCCATTTGGGTACCAAATGGCTTAAATTAGAATGCCTGGACCACCAATAGATATATTAATCAATAACGGATACCGTAAAGTCTTATATGGCCTGATTTGCCCAAAAGGACCGTGTGAATGAGAAAAAAGTGTGAAAAAAAAAATTTGAATTGTTACGTCCTGCTTAGGCCAGTTCCCTAATGCGTTACGTAATATGTAGACGACCCCTATAGTGTTTATTGTGCAGCCAAGAAATTAAATAAAAAAAACTTTTATTCAATTGTTAACCGTCGACGTTTCGGTGGCAAATCACGTATTGTTAAAATACCGTTACCATCTTGTATTTTAACAATTAATAGAGACAAAATAAAAAATAAAAATATTTTGGGGCTCATGCCGGCGGCTCGGGGCCTGGGGCGGACCCCCCCCCCCCATGATATTGACAGTGATTGATGATAGTTCAGTGAATGTGTGTGTTTACTCACATCCCCAATGATTGGGCCAAATCCTGTCCATAATTCTATCCTCTTCCAATCGCCAATTTTCACGTCCTGGAGTTGGACTCGGTGTCTCCGGCGCGATACCAACACCAACACCAACACCACCAGTAACAACATGTTCATCATCAAATTCAACAACACAATCCCTTCTTCGTGACGTTGTTGTTGTCCCACCGCCACTACTACTAGCCGGCATTTTAATAATATACAACACAAGTTATCTGCTGACATCACAAAACACAACTGTGTTCGCGTCTTCAACTTTACCGGATCGTTTCCTCCCCCTTCTCTTCTTCTTCGTTTCCTTCTTCCTCCTCCCCTCCCCCTATCTCTCTCTCTCTCTCTCTCTCTCTCTCTTCCTACTTATTCTTTTCATCGTCATCGTTGTTGCCTTTTAGATTACCTGTGTGTACTACTATACTATTTTTTTTTTTTTGTTTAACTTAATCGCCTATACGACACAATTTCTCTCTCTCTCTCTCTCTATTTATTATTATTTTTAAAGCGTGATCAATAAATCAAAATTCGATTTTACAGAAACCGCTAGCTTAAGTCTTAAAGGCCATTTATTTGTTTGTTTTTGTTGACAAGCAAGTGAATGGATGTTGTAGCTATTTGTTTTTGTCAATTTCTTCTTTCTTTCTTCCTCTCAGCTGTCACACACACATTTTATGCGAATTTGATAAAATAACAATCTGTCAGCTAACTAGGGTGTTTTATTTATTTATTTATTTAAGGTCTTTTTCGGCATCGCAGGCTATATTTTTTTCCATTTCAACATCTGACCCCTGTATGACTTTCTCTTACGTTTGTATATGGACCCTGTTATGCATTAGTGTGTCAAGCGCCAAATGCCATTGCACGGAATATTGTTTCAAATGCTATAATTAATAGTATTTTTTTTATGAAATATGTCTAAAAAAAATTTATATTTAATGTAAAAGCTTAAAATTATTTTTATAATATTTCAATGCCGAATTTTCATTTTGCATTTATGCGTCAAGTTGCAAGACATCGTAAACAACTCTACGTTTGAGATATTAATTGTTGCGTTTAAGTATTTTTAATTGTGACCAGCATAACTATTGTTTAGTAGGATTTAATTTATTTCAAATTTTTATACAACATTATATTCTAGTTGTTGAAATTTAATACAAGTATTTCATAATCTACAAAAATTTTCTCTGAATTCGTAGATGTCAAAATATAATTTATTTAATGGAAAGAGGATGCAGCCAAATAATAGAGCCTTTATTCAGTAACGAATACTCTTTATTAGGAACGTTTCGGCTGGGATCAACCCCCCCTTGCCATCTTCAGCTTTTTTTTTGGGGTTACCCCTTTCCTTCAAAGCTAGAAAATTATAATACATTCATTTATCAAATTTTTCTCATATTAACATGAATATTATTTGAATAAAATAATTAAAAAAATGAAAAAAAAAAGATTAAAAAAAAATTCTTTAAAAAAAATTTTAATTGAAAAAGTAAAACACAATGTAAATGAAAAATAAAAAAAAAAAAAAAAAGGAGAATTTTATACACCTTTCTCTTAAAAAAATTAATCAAACAACAATACTCTCAATATATTATAATAATAGATAAACTTACAGTATTATAATTATAATATTCATGTTAGAAAAAATTTGATAAATGAATGTATTATAATTTTCTAGCTTTGAAGGCTGAAGATGGCAGGTTGATCCCAGCCGAAACGTTCCTAATAAAGAGTATTCGTTACTGAATAGAGGCTCTATTATTTGGCTGCATCCTCTTTCCATTAAACATATCAGCTACAGCCACGTTCTATTATTCAAAATATAATTTAATTTAATTTTTAGATATTATTCCTGATAATGAAGATGAGGATCAGTGCGATTTCGAAAAGACAACAAAATAAATAATGTTAAGTCGATTTCATTATTATAACTTTGATTTACGGTTTCCATTCAGGAATTAATTGATGAGAAAATTTTGTTATCACTTTGTATTTAATTTTAAAATATTAATACTATTTAAAATTGATTAATGTAATTTGGATAAAAGGTTTCTAAGCTATTAGTATTAAATATAACCATAAAAGAACTTTAATAATATCTTCGTTTTAATTTTTGAATTATAAACCTAAAATTATTTTATTAATATAAATAGTGCATAGATTAATTTGCAATCATGTGTCAAGAGACTTTGAAGCATTTTTGCAAATATAATTGGACTTGGAGCATTTTGCAAAAATAATTTTCTATATTTTATTGTTTTTCTCTAAATTAGTCGTATTTTTAGAGATAATTTATGAATATCTGCCATAATTACAGTATTTACTTGCACAATTGACAAAAAAATGATATATAATCTAATCAAAACAATTTAAATCAGAAAAACTTTAATGTTAATTTTCTCAAATTTCGGTACCTGGCACTTGACACACAATTGCGTAACAGGGTCCATATATGATACAAAAAACTGGAGTGACAAGCACAGAACACAACTTTCGATTAACGATAGCTAAGAGAGGCCAATCACACCAGATTTTTGATTATGTAGTTATTAGATTTTCTTAATTTTAAAAATTCATAAAAATATTTGCATTAAAATTTATGCAATGATTTATGGCTACGGAATGTAATCGAAAACAAAAAAAAATTTTTTTTATATTCAAGTTAAGAAGCAACACGCCGCTCTATAAAATCTTTTCTCTCTCTCTAGACATATAAGGAGAGACGCATTTAATGCAAATTCCTTAAAAGTCAATATATTAATGGAGAGAGAGAGAGACATAGGCAATTTGCAAAATGTTTTTGACATGTACGTGCTAAAAAATCTCCTGCAGTTTTTTTATTAAATAAATTCTAAGTGCTCTTGGCTCTTGGATTAGCTGATAAGAAAGAGAGAGAGAGAGGAGAGAATAGGCTAGAATATACTGTATTTTTATTCATTTCTCGTACCTATATATGTAATATATATAGAGAAAGTAGGCTCTATTCTATTAGGATTCATGTGAAAAAATTCGATGTCGAGATTTTGATGGATATACACGTTTTGAAGTTCCTGAATCCAAAAAAGTGGGTCCGCAAATTGGTCTGTGAACAAAATATCTCAAGAACGAAAACAGTTATGAGGTTAAAATTTTATATTTAAGTTAGGTACTACCCATGGGATGTGACACGAAGCTTTTGAACAAAAACGGTCAAAGAGTACTAGTACTTTACTGATGCACTTTTTCAGTTTTTTTTCGATTTTCTCAAAAGTCGCTCTATTTTGATTAAAATTCAAAAATTAACTTAATTTTTAGATGCTCTTTAAAATGTATATTCTCATTTTGCCCTCAAAATTGTTTGAAGCACACTTTACTCTTGTACTTTATAGAAAAGATACGAGAAATACTTGTCATTGTAACAAAATATAAATATTTTCCCATGTCTAACAAGTGCATTTAAAGGCCGGCGGGCCTGGCAAGAAGAATGAACAACAGCCACCAAGATCAACGTTGTTAAGCAACGCCAAGCGGTGCTGAAAATCGGGATAGGTGGCCCCCGAAAAACAAGACCGTTGAACGCCCGCCGGAAGCCATCGATACATTGTATTTAATATATTTACATAATAAATGTATAAAGTCAAATGGCCTCAGCAGCCGAAATGACTTTTTAATTAAAAAAAAAAAACAAAAAAAAAGTACATTTAAAACTGTGGGAACTAAATAGGCCTATATGTCGACACAAAAAATCTGTTGTGACAAGCACAGAACACAACTTTTAATTACTGAAGGTAAGAGAAAGTTGTGTGCTGAGCGACCAGTCACACCAGATTTTTTTTTATAAGTAGTACCTTATTTTCTTGGAGTAGTAAATTATAATTTTAATTAATATTGCTCCATCACTCCTCATTTTAAAATCTTGGTGCCATCCCCCCCCCCCCCCCCGCCCGATTAAATAATGAAACGAAAGGTGAAACTTGAACCATACGGTTAGTAAGAAATGAACTATGAATTATTATAACAGAAGGCAGGGACCATTAATGGACGAAAGAAGGAAATAAAAGAAGTGATTTCATTTATTATTTATGCTAATTAAGCAGCCAGGTTGGGTAGAGGAAGATTGTAATTGAGTCCCTCACTCACCCACTGGTTAGCAGAATAAATTAATTTCATGCAAGCTTGTTGGTTGTCTAATCTCTCAGGCGTTTGCAACACACACACCGTTTATACTCGTATACCTAATCCCGTTCTTATTTTTCCTTCCATGCTGGCTTACGCGGATGATATAGCTCTTTTGGCAGGATCCTCAAGTGAGCTAGCGTGCCTGGTAGGAAGAATGCAAGATCAAGCCAGTAAAGTAGGTTTACAAATTAATGAAGATAAGACAGAATATCTAGTCTTAAGACGGGATACAATGCTTACAACACCCAGACATGAATCTCTCCTTGCAAACAAAAAGGAATATAAGCAAGTCACTGAATTCAGATATCTGGGCTCAATATTCTCTGACGATGGATCTGAAGAAATGGAGATCAATGCACGCTTGCAGGCAGGAAGTCGATGCTACTATGGACTGAGCCACATACTAGGGTCCCGCAGTCTAGCTGAGGACCTCAAGCTTCGTATATATAAGACCCTTATACAACCCGTTGTTCTCTATGGATGCCAGACCTGGAGCATAAAGGTGAAAGATTGTTATAGGCTCCTGGTCTTTGAACGTAAAGTTCTAAGAAAGTTCTTTGGCCCTGTACGAGATACTAGTACGAGAGAATGGAGAAGACGGTACAACAGAGAGCTAGAGGAACTATACGGAGAGGCTAATATTGTGGGGATTATGAAGAGTAGGCGTCTACAATGGCTTGGTCACGTGGCGCGCATGGACAACTCGCGTTGGCCAAGAGTGGCTTTCGACTTCAAACCAGTGGGGAAAAGACCTCTGGGACGACCGAGAATGAGATGGATAGATGGAGTCAGATCTGGCTGCGATCGGAGAATGGGAAAACTGGAGAGATAAAACAAAGGATCGTTCCCTCTGGAGGCAGATTTGTTCATCATCGCGCGGTCCTCTGGGCCTATTCGCGTAAAGTAAGTAAGTAAGTAATTTTCATCCCGAATAGAATGGATTTTTTAGGATAAACCATTCAGTGATGATATAAGTGCTACTCTCTTAAAACGAATTAGTAGAATTTTTACTTATTCAAACAGTAGGTAAGAAAATTACATCAAATTTAGTCATTTTGAGTAGAATCTACTAATATATTTAGTAAGTTTATTACTTTTAGATTAGTTATTTTTGACTAATTCAAAAAGTAGTTCATTCAATTCCGGCTGTCTGAGAAGCCAACATGGCCGACCAGCTGTTTGATCGGTTCCTTAATAAAGACATTTTTGGCAATATAAGGCTTTATTTAAGTAATAATAATACAAATAAATAATAATATTGAGATAACTTGTATTTTTTGTTAAAAATTGCAGGAAATATATGTTAAGTCAAAACAGATAGATTCCAAATTTTTTTAAATTAATAAAATATTATTTTTTAAATGGTCAATTAAGAAATATTTTTACTTAAAATTTAGTAAATATATTTCTTGATATAACGATAATTAGTTTTATTAAGTTTATTTAGAAATAAATTGCTGGGAAGGAATATAGTAACATTCAACTAAAAAGCATTGTTAACATCAGCGACATACTTATATAGCAAATAACAGAGAAGTAATAGTAAGTCAAGTTTAAGTGGGTTCGGCTAGAACTCGAGTCAGTAAACACAACTTTGGTCCCGGTGTCATCACACCTTATTTCATATACGTATCTTAAACGTTTCTTTTTTTTTTGGTCATTATTTTTTTAAAAATTCACTTTTTCAATTAGTGAATTTTTCATATTAATAATTTTTACTAATTGAAAAAGTGGATATCCACTATTTGCGGGTGGTCTACTTTGCACATCTTAAAAAAGTGACTATACACTATAAATTAGTAGTTTTTTACTAATTCGTTTTTAGAGAGTACCAATATAAAAAAGATAAAAATCCTAAAATGTGGTAAAATCCTATGTTTATTGTTTCGAATGAATAACAAAGATGTATTTACATTGTATCGACGGTGCTCTGCCACCCTACCCGGGGGGGGGGAAGGAAAGGGGAGGGAAGAAGAAGTTCCTTTAATTCATTTCTAAATTACAGGAAGTTGCCCAAAAGCGTGAGAGACAGACAGACGGACTGACAATAGCTTATTATATATTAAATTTAGTGAAATTATTTTCTATTAATGAGTGCTGAATTCTGAGGTATATTAGAACAAGAGGATGACGTCATGGCATAATTTCTTCTTTTTTTTATTTAGCCCGAATTAATTAAGAATCAGAAACAGGTTGTGTGTGTCTTTTTTTTTTTTTTTTCTTTAAGGCTATTTCCTTTAAAATTATTATTACTATTAGTTCCAATCGATTAACCAGCGACACGTGCTAATTTTTTTTTTTTTTTTTTTTTTTTACTTGGATGGAATTTAGAAAGAGAGCGAATTTAATATCTATAATTTATAGAGTAATGTTGTTGATTTAATTGACTTTTTTTTAACGTTGCAGAAAATTTACCTACCTAATCAAAATACTTGGAATTTTACGTTATACTAATGAACAAATTTATTGATTTTTCTTTACCTTTGGGTTCACTGAAAAGTTACAATTTTTAACTGAAATCAGTGGCAAATCTTGTTTCAGACCTTTTTTGCTTTCTCTTACCTATATATAAGCTTATATATATAAGAAGAAAATGTTTTATTGGGCTCTGAGTAGATTTATAGTGCATTAATGTATTCATATTTTAAAGTTTGCTTGTGCATCAACATCCGGGCCCTAGTGATGCGCTAAGGTAGCTTGATCTCTTGTGATTTTTTTTTTTTTTTTTTTTTTTTTTTTTAACACTCACACTTTTTTCTCATTCACATTGTCTTTTCGGCAACTCAGGCCATATAAGACTTTTACGATAACGATAACCGTTGTATTAATAATTATATATGGGGCATTCCACGCCAACTCGACCACTTTTGAACCCGACCATTTTTGATTTGGCTGAAACTTTGTCATCTTTTTGTACCCTATTCAAAACGTGTTTGAGAATTTTTTCAGATTTTACGACCCAGCCAAAAAAAAGTTATAGCATTTTCAAAAAACATCGATTTTTTGTTTAAATAACCGTAAAACTGTCAAAAATTAACTTATCGGGACGTTTCTTTTTTTGAAATTTTTGTCTTTAAATGTACTTTTCAGAAAAAAATATGACAAAATTTTACAGATTCATCTTGAACGTTTTTTTTTGTCGTTTTCGGAAAAAAAAAACAAAAATTTCGGGATGAATGACACTTTTTTTTTTTAATTTTTTTTTTTTTATAAAAAACTTTGATTTTTTCTACAAAAGCTCTGAAAATTTCAGAGTGGGATTATTTCGCGTTCTATTTTTTTTTTCTCCGCTTATTTTTCATGACGTTGCTCTAAAATTCTTCCAGGACTGTCCGAGATTCTAGAAAATTAAAGAAAAATAATAATAAATATAGTTTTTTTTTTTTTTTTAAACATTCACACTTTTTTCTCATGCACACACACATTCACACTGTCTTTTCGGCAACTCAGGCCATATAAGACATTTACGATAACCGTTATTGATTTAATATACATATATGGGATGGGCCCAGGCATTCTTATTTAAGCCATTTGGTATCCAAATGGCTTAAATAAAATCATCGGACTGCCTGGGGTCCGAACCCGCGACTTTTGGTATACGAGCTTAGCACGCTAACCTCTACATTAAGCCCCGAGGGCCTTTCTTGTGATATATTAAACAATTTTTCAATCCCCGATAATTTCCGAGTTATAAATAACTCAATTTCACCTCTCAGTGTGATATTTCACTTCTTTCTCTTTGCCATTTGATACCTACTTGTTATTCTTAACTTTTTTTTTTTTTTTTAATATAGTTAGAACATTGGCAGACTAGAGAAGAATGGATTTATTTATTTCTTATTATGCAAGTCATTTAATCTTGCTTTGATTGTGAAGACCAGCTGACGTCCACCATCTGGCTATCAATTAATATAGGAGCCTAGCTAGAAATTAACCTACTAACTGCGATTTCGAAGGGGGCGGGGCAATTTAAATAATTAAAATTACCCTTGCTTTTGTGAATAGCGATTTATTTTATCCTTTTTTTTTTTACTTTCTCTTTGCTTTGTTGTTTCATTCAAATTTTTTCTTTTATGTTTGACTTTAAGAGGACAATTCAAAGCAAATTTTCCCTCTTTGAGCAAATCTCAATATTTTGATCTTTTTTTGTTTTACATAATTCTTAAATAGTCGTTTAGAACAGAGATAGGTAAAGGTGTCATTTTTTTTGGCAGTTATTTTTAAATTACTTGAAAAATAAAAGACAAAAAATCTGATGTGACTGGTCGCATAGCACGCAACTTTCTCTTACCTTCAGTATTCGAATGTTGTGTTCTATGCTTTTCACACCAGATTTTTTGTGTCGACATATGTTTTGTTTCCCACGGTATGGCACATTTTTTATTTTTTGAAAAGTCACACTTTTTTTTTCCAATTCACACTTACATTGACAGACACACATTCACACAGTCTTTTCGGCAAAGTAGGCCATTTAAACGATAACCGTTTTTATGAAAATATATATATATCGGGGTCCAGGCATTCTTATTTAAGTCATTTGGTATCCAAATAAATTCATCGGACTGCCTGGGATCCGAACCCGCGACTTTTGGTATACGAGGTTAGCACGCTTACCCCTACACCAAGCTCCGAGGGCCTATGGCACATTTGAATTCAAGATGTAAAATTTATAAACAGAAAAATTGATATATTTTGTTACCATGGCAGCCATTTCACCTATCTTTCCTATAAAGTACAAGAGTAAAGTGGTCTTCAGAAAATAATTGATTTTTGAATTTTAATCAAAATCGTTGGAGCGAATTTTGAGAAAATCGAAAAAAAAAAAACTGAAAAATTGCAACAGTAAAGTACTAGTACTCTTTGACCGTTTTTGTTCAAAAGCTTGGTGTCACGTCCCATGGGGGTGCCTAAATTAAATATAAAATTTCAATCTCCTAGCTCTTTTCGTTCATGAGATATTTTGTTCACAGACAGACCATGTCGCGAAAACCACTTTTTTGGATTCAGGGGACCTCAAAACGTGTATATCCATCAAAATCTTGACATCGAATTTTAAAAAACGTATTCGGTTTTTGGGGAAAACTCGGTTTCTCGGTTTTTGAAAATATAGCCTAAAACCGGTTAACCGGTTTCGGTTTCCACCGGGGTCCAAACCCTAAATGACTCCCTATCTCGACTTATGAAAAATCAAAACCAAATTAATTCTAATAAATAGGGCTCGGATTTCGCCCTATTTGCCTTTTTTTAATTTATAGCTTAAAATTTAGGCCAATATGATATGTATACGTTTCATGAAATTCTGAATAAAATAAGAGGCATTTGTAAGTGCCTATAATGCCGATTTTGGGTCTTAGTGCCTATTTCATCTATAAATGCCTGTATTATAGCCTATTTTAAGTTATAATAGCCAATTTCGGCTTTTTTTTTTGAAATTTCATAATAAATTCATTTTATATCACAAATCCGGAGAAAAATTACAAAAAAAAATCGCACGAAGTTAGAATACTAAAAAATAAAAAAAAATCTGGTGTGACTGGCGCACAGCACACAACTTTCTCTTACCTTCGGTAATCGAAAGTTGTGTACCTTCGGTAATCGAAAGTTGTGTACTGTGCTTGTCTCACCAGATTTTTTGTGTCGACATGTATTTAGTTTCCGACAGTACGGTACATTCGATTTTCAAGATTTTTTTTTTTTTTTTTTTTAAACATTCACACTTTTTTCTCATTCACACTCACACTCACACACACATTCACACTGTCTTTTCGGCAGCTCAGGCCATATAAGACATTTACGATAACCGTTATTTATGAATTTATATATATTAGGGTCCAGGCATTTTTATTTAAGCCATCTGGTATCCAGATGGCTTAAATAAAATCATCGGACTGCCTGGGGTCCGAACCCGCGACGTTTGGTATATGAGGTTAGCACGCTAACCTCTACACCACGCCCCGTGGGCGATTTTCAAGATGTAAAATTTATAAGTATGGCAAAATGTTTATATTTTGTTACCATGGCAACCATTTCTCCTATCTTTCCTATGAAGAACAAGAGTAAAGTGGTCTTCAGAAGATTTCAATCACAAAATGAGAATATACATTTTACAGAGAATCTAAAAAATAATTGATTTTTGAATTTTAAAAAAAATCGTTGGAGCAAATTGTGAGAAAATCGAAAAAAACTGAAAAAGTGCATCAGTAAAGTACTAGTACTCTTTGGCCGATTTTGTTCAAAAGCTTCGTGTCACGTCCCATAGGGGTGCCTAACTTAAATATAAAATTTCAACTTCCTAGCTCTTTTTGTTCTTGAGATATTTTGTTCACACACACACACACACAGACACACACACAGACACACAGACAGACAGACCATGTCGCGAAAACCACTTTTTTGGATTCAGGGGACCTCAAAACGTGAAGATCCATCAAAATCTCGACATCGAATTTTTGACATGAATCCAATACTTTCTCTCTATATATATATTACATATATACATAGGTAAGAGAAAGTAAAAAAAGGTCGAACGAAAAACGGTGTCTCATTTGAGCTTCACCCCTCATTCAGCCAACTCTGTGCAAAGGAGGTAGTTGATTTATCTTTGTTTCCAAAATCCCTCAGATTCTTAAGTAAAATGCCCTTCTGAATCCAAATATGGCCTCCGTTTTCCCCCACCACGTACCGTTTTCGGGGGGGGGGGGGGCCCCCTTCTTATTTCCACCCCTTTTCGTTAATTATAGGGCCATGAATCAAATATGGAGGGATGAAAAGGAATATTTTATCCTTAACATTTCTTCAGAAGATCTAGAGAAGTGAAAAGTTAAAAAACATTAACATTTGGATCCAAGGGGGGGATGTGGGGGAGGATTTTGTCCCTTAAAATGCTAAAAAATCATTCAAAATGATCGATTTTTTCACGATTTTTTCACTGATTTTCTACATATTCCAGCGGACAGACCCACCTCACCCTTCCTTAAACATCCCTCAACTAAAAAAAATATATAGGATAAAGCGGGTGGGGTGTGGGCGATTCCGAAGCCCTTACAAGAAGATGGAAGATTCACAGCCACTCGCTGCACAGTTGGTCAAATTGGCAAATATGGGGCTATAACTTTCATTTTTTTAGGCTGATCTTTACAAATTTTCTTCGTTCACTTCGAATTTATTTCTAATAAATAAATAAATACATTAAATAACACTTGAAAGTATTTAATTTTTTAGGGGTGAGTTTTAAGGGTGAATAAATGAAGTGAGTCTTTTAATAGTTATTTCAATTTCGAATTTATTCCCAACGGAATAAAACCCCGTTAGTTTGCAAGTGAAAAGAATTTTTTTTAATAGAGAATTTTATTTCTTGGTCGCTCAGAGAGCAATGCTATTTCTCTATGCCGACTTGCTTGCTGCCGACCTGCCAGGCGGTCTGTCTTTTAGATGCATTTGAGTCGAGCCATGATCATTCGGTTTCTCTCTCGCTCTCTCTCTCTCTCGCGTGTGTTTCTTTTATATTGTGTTGTGATTTGTGCAAATAAGACATTCATCCACCAAACTCCCCATCTGGTGATCTTATTATTAAGGTAATGAATATTTTCACAACTCATTTGCATAAACAATTAAAGTAATTTTCTATTTTATTTTTTACTTTCTCTTACCTATGTATATATGTAATATATATATAGAGAGAAAGTATTGGATTCATGTCAAAAATTCGATGTCGAGATTTTGATGGATCTTCACGTTTTGAGGTCCCCTGAATCCAAAAAAACTGGTTTTCGCGACATGGTCTGTCTGTGTGTGTGTGTGTGTGTGGGTGGGTGTGTGTGTGTGTGTGTGTGTGTGTTCAATTTTAAGCATGAAGGAATTGAGCTAGGAGGTTGAAATTTTATATTTAAGTTAAATACCTCCCGGGACCGGAAAAATAAGCTTTTAATCAAAATCGGCCAAAGAATACTAGTACTTTACTGATGTACTTTTTCAGTTTTTTTCGATTTTCTCAAAATTCGCTCTAACGATTTTGATTAAAATTCAAAAATCAATTATTTTTTAGATGCTCTTTCAAATGTATATTCGCGGTTTGCCCTCAAAATTGTTTGAAGCACACTTTACTCTTGTGCTTCATAGGAAAGATAGGAGAAATGGTTGCCATGGTAACAAAATATAAATATTTTTCCATGTTTATAATTTTGACATCTTAAATTTCTAATATTTTGGCGGAAACTAAATATATGTCGACACGAAAAATCTGGTGTGACAAGCACAGAACACAACTTTCGATTACCGAAGGTAAGAGAAAGTTGTGTGCTGTGCGCCAGTCACACCAGATTTTTTTCTCTCTTATAATATACTGATAAAATTATCCAATTTTTTAAATATAACTCTATGATGAATTCGTGTACCCCAGAGGGAGGGTGAGAAAGGGTGTAAAATCACCCTTCTAATAAACAAAATAGTTTGTTTCTTTAAAAATGAAAATTAAAATAGAAAATTATTTTTTTTGTTTTTACATTTAAGCAATGATTTCTTTCCCTCCCTCCTCACCCTCCACCCCTCTAACAGAGAATTTATATTCTCCTATAATATTTAATAAGAAATTATTATTAAATAATTGAAAATATAAATTCCTAAACTTTTATCTCTCGTCAGTAGTGGCCTAGTAATAAGTGAGATTTTTGGAGGTGGAATTTTCTTTTTCACTGTCTGAATGCCTGATTTTCTTAAGCAGTTTCTCCACTCGCCTCCCCTAATTATAAGTGTAAAAATTCAGATGATTTTTTTTTTAATTTGCTAAGGTTTCTGTGTCTTGACATGCCACAAGCCTGTAAATCCGTTCTTCGTTTCATGAATATATTTCCTTTGTTTGTAGTTTTAGATATAATTCGATCCCCCTCGGCTCTCGCATCCCCTTATAGATAGATATTCATTAATTCACATTCAATTATAAAAATGAAGAGCATTTGTGTTTCTCAATAAAATCTTTTAGAATTTTATATAAAAATTAATTTTATTTCTGTTTGTTCAAAGGCCACCCCCCTCCCTCCCAAGTTATTTTCCCACTCTACAAATTT
Source organism: Euborellia annulipes (assembly GCA_023213315.1). NCBI lineage: Eukaryota > Metazoa > Arthropoda > Insecta > Dermaptera > Anisolabididae > Euborellia > Euborellia annulipes. The sequence continues at coordinate 7,610 of JAKCPI010012808.1, read as the reverse complement.
TCTTAAGACTTGCAATTTTTTGCCTCTTGACTAAAGGGGGTAGTCAACCCCATGTACATTTTTCTTAAAATAAATTTAGCTTTTATAAATGTCATATTTTTCCTGATTTATTTATAAAAGCGTAACTTTCTATTTCATAGATGATTTTTTTCAAACTTTGACAAGAAGTAATTTCTACCCCTTTAGATAAAATATGAAAATATTGAAGGACTTAGAAGAATCCGTATATTTAACTTTAAATTTGTAAAGATCAGCCCAAAAAAATGAAAGTTAGCCGCATATTTGCCAATTTAACCAACTGAGCTGTGAATCTTCCATCTTCTTGCAAGAGCTTCGGAATCGCTCACACCCCATCCGCATTATCTATATATATAAAAATGAAATGGGAAAAATGTATGTATGTATGTAAATATGTATGTATATGTTCTATAGAAATCCACATTTTTCAATGAATCCATTTGAAATTAAGTACACATATAGTACATGGACCAGGGAGTAACGTAGTAATAATTTGAATCTCTTAAATGTTTTGGAAAATTAATTATAATCAAATTTCTTCAATATGAGAACACAAAATCAACAAGTTGGCTAGAAATTAGAGAGCGTCCTATGTGCTGTGTGAACCAGCTTCCTACCTGACTATGGACTAGGGGTGGGGGCTACGCAGCAGTTGAAAAACGAAGAGAGGACGCAGGTGACTGACCCTAACAGTCATAAACAGACCCTTTTGTGCTGTGCCCAATCGGTACCCTCGCTTCGCTTGAATATAAGATACTTCCTTAACATCTTAACACTTGCATTGCAACAAGAAATATCCCAAATTGGGAATAAACTTGCTCGCCGAAGGTGAGCAAGGGGTCCAGGGGGCGCAACCCCCTGGCTAGGCGGAAAGCCCGCCGAAGGCGGGCTCGACTAGTTCTATATATTTCTTTTTTAGTTGAGGGATGTTTAAGGAAGGGTGAGAGGGGTCGGTCAGTTGGAATATGTAGAAAATCAGTGAAAAAATTGTGAAAAAATCTATCATTTTTAATGATTTTTTTGCATTTTAAGGGACAAAATCCTCCCCCACATCCTCCCCTTGGATCCAAATGTTAATGTTTTTTAACTTTTCACTTCTCTAGACACTCTGAATAAATGTTAAGGCTAAAATATTCCTTTTCATCCCTCCAAATTTGATTCATGGCCCTATAATTAACGAAAAGGGGTGGAAATAAGTAGGGGGCCTCTCCCCCGAAAACGGTACGTGGTGGGGGAAAACGGAGGTCATATTTGGATTCAGGCGGTCATTTTACTTAAGAATCTGAAGGAATTATCTCGGAGCCGGAAAAAAAGTTTCATTTTGCCGCACAGTGTAATTAAATCTCTCAAATAAAAACACAATCCAAAAATTGATTCCCATAATTATTACTTTACCTAATGGTGCGTTAATCTCCTGGAGGGAGTGTACTCTTATTTAATAATAATATGATATCGATTTAGGTATACTTTGAACATTTTTTTAAATGATTTCGGCATTAATGTTCTTTTTAATTGAATAAAAGAGATATCTACATACAATGCAAGAGCTTTAACAATTGAACGGTACCGTGTTTTATTTATTTCTTGGAAAGCCAGCAACATCAGAGCCAATTAAGAGGCGATGCAAGTCCAGATGCGGGGCTCACGTTTACAGAACGATTGAACTAAAAGAGAAATATTGAATTCTCCTATATTATTCTAGTGAATTCAAATAAATAAATAAAAATGCCATTGGATAAGGAAGAGACGACCGTAAAGGTAGATGAATTAACTACGTGGTGGTTGCAGTCAATAGCCGGCCATACACCAACGGTTATTTTTGACAGACCAAACCCGCAGGTCACTCCCGGGGGTTTAACCCACCTCCCGAGGGACCTGCTGACCATTGCCTGTCTGTCGCCCACTAACGAAACCTTTTCATGCATACTAGATAGGCGAGAGTGACGGGCCACGGGTTTTTAACTTAACCTAACATTTAGGCTGCCATTTTTATTAGATTTTAGTTTTTATCTCTGAATCTGTCTTTGATACAGTGGCGTAGTGAGTGGGGGGCAAGGGGGGTCATCATGCTCCGGGCGCTACTCACATAAGGGCGCCAAATGGTCTGCTAAACAAAAAATAATTTAAATTTTCCGTGTGACGGGAAAATTTGGTTCCGAAAAAAAAATAAAATTTTTCCGCAGGAAGGAGAAAAAATTCCGCAAAATGTAGCCTCTCTAAAAAAAAAAAAAAAAAGGTAAAATGATTTTAACAGCAGGGCAAAAAAATTTTCCACAGGAAGAAAATTTTCGAGTTCGGGCCCCCCTCGAAAAAAATGTCTATATACGCCCCTGTATAATGTTATATGATTTTCGAATGGGGAGGGGGGCGTTAAAATCAATGCCATAGAAAGAGTGCAGAGAAAGTTTCTGAATTATATGTTCTACCGAAGGTTCGCGCTCCCCGCTACGCATATCAGTTACAATCAGCTATTGGAAATATTCGAGATCAAAAGTCTATCCGAGAGGAGGAGGGATTTCATTTTAGAAATTTCTGTGACCTGTTGGGTGATCGCTAGGACTGTGGTGAGTTACTAGCCAAAATAGGCTTTAGAGTCCCAGCCTTTCCCCTCAGGTCCGGCTCCCTCTTCTATCTCGGGTTTGTAAGAACAAAGGCGGGAGAACACTCTCCCGTTTTTAAAATGGTCTCCGAATATGGAACAAGGGAGTGCGAACTTTCGGTATTGAGAAATTAATGGATGGATATTTATTTCTTGTGTTTCATTATTGTATTTTAATATTGTATTGTGTGTTTTCAATTCATATATTTTTTATTTTTATTTTGTTTTTATTTTTTTTTTATTTTCTATCTTGTACAGTGGATGTAATGTACTCTCCCTATAACTGGGAAACCCTGTTGGGAGTTTGAGAAGTAAATAAATAAATAAAAAAGTATCGTGCCCCGGGCGCCAGTTAAGCTCACTACGCCACTGCTTTGATATATCATTATAACCTATAAAATTAATGTAAAATAATTAAAATAAATTAATAATTATATAATTATATTTATTATTATAATTATAATTATTAATTTACTTTAATTATTTTACATTAATTTGATAGATTCTGTTGAAATATTAAACCTGTCAGTTTCAACTGAGGGTTTGGCCTGCCAACTAGATCTGTCCGTGTGTGTGTGTGTGTGTGTGCAAGCGTCAGGCCGCTGTTCTGGGGCTTTGCCTGCAGTCCGATAGTCGTGCCAATAACGTACAGGCCGCGCCCGCGATTTTCCAAGAAAAAACCCTCACCTGTCAAAAATAACCGTTCGTGTATGGCCGGCTAATGAAGCAAAAACTTGGGAGCAGTTTCTCGCTATATTCATTGACAGGGTTATAAGAGACACAGGCGCAGTCACAAAATATTTTTTTTTTTTTACTTTCTCTTACCTCTTAATATTTAGTGAGAAAGTAGGCCTCGTTCTTGTATATAATATATATATTGATGGAGGGGACTCGCTAGTGTGGCATTTACTAGCATTTACTCGTATCGTTTCATCCCTAGACAGCACAGTACAGTGCTGTGCGTTAAATCACACCAGATTTTTCGTAAATACACAATTTATTCCGCAATACAAACGGTGGCCGGGAAGAATCTTGATGAGTCGCTATCAAATTTGGATGACGTCACATATTAACATGTTTAGTTTGACGTCAATAAAATAATTTGGAATTTTCTTCATTAGAATTTCTAATCCCTGGGAGCTTATAATAAATTCAATCCAGTTTGAAGTTGTTTTTTTTATAATTAATAGTTGGCAAAAATATATTTTTTTTTCACCTCTCTATTAGCAATTTTTTAATAAAATAAATCATTTTTCTAACTACCTACGTATATTAAGATGTCTAAATTTGCGAGGCAATAGATCAAAACAGAAAAAAAAAACATTCTTTAAATTCTTTTCCTGTAAGGTTGTTCGGATAGTACATCGTAAGTCATAATAGAATCTAAATTTTTTTTTAAATAAAATTAAAAATTTGAATGCCAAAATTCCTTATTATAATTTAGTCGTGACCTATCATAGTTTATAATTGTATTAAGTTAATAATTTAACTACCAAAAATAATAAATGAATGACTTTTGATTTGAGCAGTATTTCACGTAATATAGAACTGGCAACATTGCATATCTATTTTAAATTTTAAACGCCTTAAATTTTATTTTATTTAATATATTACAATGTTTAATGCAAATCAGTTTAAACACAATGGACGATTTGCGAGAAAAAATATCGTAAAATTGAAAAAAAATATGTAACTAACATCGAGAAAAGAGAATTATTTTATGCGACGTTGCCAGGCTGGTCTGACTCTCGAGACTTCCTTATTTTTAAATATTGGCGACTGTCATTTTGGAGAATTTTTTGACTTTCTTGTTAAAATATCTTTAAAAGCGGTCGGCAGAAACTTTTGATTTTATTTTTAACGTATTCCTCGGAAGTGAATTAATAGAATGTAAGTTTTTTTGTTTTTGTAAATGATGCATATATGGGCTATATAATTCGATATGTGTGCGTTTCGTCGTTATTCCCCATAGGCTACATGTTAAATTTCAATTTTTTAAAAATTAATTACACGATAACCCTGCGTCAGATCTGCTTCAAAATTTTATTTTATACGTATTTGATAGTGATTAATAACATATTAAAAAATTAGCTTTTAATCAGTTAAAGTGCTTTAATGTCCGAACAACCTTAAATAAAATATGCTGAGCTTTTTTTACTTTCTCTTACCTCTATATATATGTTAATATATATATAGAGAGAAAGTATTGGATTCATGTCAAAAATTCGATGTCAAAATTTTGATGGATATACACGTTTTGAGGTCCCCTGAATCCAAAAAAGTGGTTTTCGCGACATGGTCTATCTGTCTGTCTGTCTGTGTGTGTGTGTCTGTGAACAAAATATCTCAAGAACGTACTAGTTTCTGGCCAACCTGTGTATTTTAAAGACCTTGACCAAACCTACCCCTTCTTGCCTTTTGAGATTATCAATATTATTGACATCTTTAACCTCTCGGCCACAGGGGGGGGAGTTCAAATTCACATCTCCGAAACAAAGAGAAATTAACACTTTTAAAAAAGAAATGTTCTTAATGAACTTGTGGTGATTTGTTTCTTAATTCATGACCACAACAACAACAACAACAACACGCGATTTATAAACATATGAATATTTATTTTTATTTTCATTTTCATTTATGAATATATTAAAACAAAAAAAAAAAAAAGAAAGCATCACACAAAAATTTTTTGACCATCAAGATTAAGATAATGAATGATAAATAAAAAAAAAATTCTTATTGTAATTTAAAGAATATTTATTACTTTCTAGCGAGACAGGTAAATAATGCAATTTAGGAAAAATAAACTATTTCAAAAATTATGATAATTAAATAAATAAAATTCAACTAGTGATTAGAAGTGGCTGTAGACTTTGAATTATATAAAAAACTTTTTTATTTAATTGTTAAACGTTGAGGTTTCAGTCGCAGGAAGGTCCTGAGGAAACTGCCTGCGATCGAAACGTCGACGGTTATCAATTATATAAAAGTTTTTTTTATTTAATTCCTTGGCTGCATAGTCTCCTATACCCAATAAATAAATAAATATTACAAGCTCAAAAATTTTGTTTTTCCAAAGGTACATTAAATTTAATTTAATTTATATATGACATCAAATTAAAATATAATTAAATTTTGATTGTTATTATTAATAATTAAATAATTAATTAATTATTAAATGAATGTTTATTTATTAAGGTACAACAATCAAAAATTTTATAATTAATTTTAAACCATTTTAAACCATATGAGCCTTCAGGCGTGTAGATGTGTAGATGTTCTGGCCTTGTATACCAAGGGTCGCGGGTTCGGATCCCATCCAATACGATGATTTTATTTAAGCCATTTAGATACCAAATACATATACTAGGTACAAAATACAACAAGGGTAATCGTATAAAGTCTTATATAGCCGGAGTTGCCGAAAAGACTGTGCGAAAAATGTGTGTGTGTGTGGTGAATGAGAGAAAACCATTTATGAATTTTCTATATTACCTTTTAATTTTAATAAATATTAATTTAACAATTGCCCTTAATTGCTAATTGGTGAAATGGAATGAAAAGAAAAAAGAAATTAATAAATATTATGAATTAATTTATTTTAATAAGAATTAATTTTGATTATTTGATATTCTTACTAATGAAATTAATTATTAAATAAAGAGGGACAACAATGTAAATAAAAATAATTTATTCCTTTTCATTGTTGTACCTCTTTATTTGAATAAATATTTAATTAATAATTAATTAACCGCCCTCGGGCTTGGCGTAGCTGATAGCGTGCCTACCTACTAAACCAAACGTGGCGGGTTCTAACCCTTGTCAGTCCGATGATTTTATTTAAGCCATTCGGATACCAAAGAGAAAGAGCTGATGCAATGTGGCTAGTCGCACCAAATTTCTCTTCCTTTGTCTCATATCCACGTCATTCTACTTATGACCAATCAATCAATTACTCGTTAATAAATAAATAAATCAAATGCCAATCATGAAAAAAAAGAAGAAAGTCAATGTCAATTATATTGATAAATTAAAAATATATTTCTGAACTTGTTTTGTCTTGAATCTAATACTTGCAATATTGAGTTATATAAATCGATCTATACATTTGAATCAGTTACTTAATCAATTAGGGGTGTGCGGGGAAAGACGGGAAAACTTAACGAATTACAAGTTGTATTCTGTGCTTGTCACACCAGTTTTTTTGTCTCGAAATATATTTAGTATTCGCCGTTATATTAAAAACCTGTTGTGACTGGTCGCACAGCACTTTCTCCAACTCAACTTTCTCTTACCCTTCGGCAAGGGAAAGTTGTATTCTGTGCTTGTCACACCAGATTTTTTGTGCCGACATATATTTAGTTTCCGACAGGACGTAACTGAATTCAGATGTAATTTTTTTTTTTTTTAAACATTCACGCTTTTTCTCATTCACACTCACACTCACACTCACACAGTCTTTTCGGCAACTCAGGCCATTTAAGACTTTAGACGATAACCGTTGTAATATATATATATCTATTGTGGGTTCAGGCATTTCTATTTAAGCCATCTGGTATCCAAATGGCTTAAATAAAATCATCGGACTGCCTGGGTCCGAACCCGCGACGTTTGGTATAGGAGGTAGGCACCCTACCTACTACGCCAAATTCGGGGGCATGTAAAATTTATAAGTATGGGAAAATATTTATATTTTGTTACCATGGGAATCATTTCTCCTATCTTTTCTATGGAGTACAAGAGTAAAGTGGTCTTCAGAAGATTTCAATGGCAAAATGAGAATATACATTTTAAAGAGCATCTAAAAAATAATTGATTTTTGAATTTTGGAAAAATCGAAAAAACTGAAAAAGTAAAAATCAGTACAGTACGGCACTAGTACTCTTTGGCCGATTTTGTTCAAAAATGTCGTGTTACGTGCCAGGGGGGTACCTTACTTAAATATGTGGCTTATTTCGTTCTTGAGATATTTTATCCACAGACAGACCGATTA